>PVKP010010938.1:0-63134 GCA_004027715.1 Plecturocebus donacophilus
TGTTATCTTCCTCTGTGTTTAACTTTCCCCTGTTTACAAAGACATCAGTTATATTGTATTAGGACCCACCCTAATTACCTCATACTAACTGGTTACCTCTATAAAAACCCTATTTCTAAGTAAAGGCACATTCTAAGGTACTGGGGATTATAGCTTCAAAATACTTTTCTTTGAGGGGGTTGCACAATTCAACCCATAAAAAAAAAAAAAAAAAAGAAAACAAGGATTTCACTAAAGACCACATATGTGTCAAGTGTTTTTGAGACAGTTTGTATCTTTCTGTCGTTAAATGATATTCTTTTAGCCTCTCTGTTTCTTTATGCACTCACAGCATTTCTGTGACTGTACCTACTATTTAATGACTCTTGCGTTTCTCTAGTTCTTCCATGTGGCTGGTCCTATGAACAACCCCCTCTCCTTTGTAGACTGAATATTTTCTTCTCTACTGGTACTTTTCCTCCCTTTTTACAGACAGTTTAAACTTGCATTTGTATCTGAGACAGGCTATAAAATGGAAGGACTGTGGGCTTTGGAATCAGACAGACCTGGGTTCAGATTCCACTGGTGCCATCTACTAGCTGCTTGGACCAACCCCTCTCCATCTTCCTGTGTTTCATGGGGAACATTTCCTCATGTTGACCTCTTTCTCTCTAATTGAATGAAAAAAGTTGTGTTTGTTTTTGTGCATGTACTAATCCTTGGTTATGTTTTTCTTGGGTTCTTGAGATTTGTTGGGTAGAGTGGTTCTCAGTAAAAAGGCTTTTCCATTCTAGTTGTAAGATTGAAAGTTTAGAGAACAGCATTGAAAAGGAAAAGAAAACTTTATAAATTTCAATTTATAGTAGAGATAATTAGGAAATGTAGTTATTCTGAAAGCATGTGGTTTAAAAACGTCAGAAATAATTCAGCATCACAGATCTTTTAAGTCTGCTCTATATCTGAGCTCCTGTAACTCCTAATTGTCATCTCTCTGGTGACATTTTCTTCCTTATTCTGTGACTATTTATTTTTTTATTCTTTGCAGCAGATTATACATTTCTAGTGGGTGGGATGTGTGCCTGATTCACATTTTGAAGTACTTCTAGTCAAATTAATAAAAACATTACAGGTTGGGGACTACTTTTTTAGCTCTTAACACGACTTCCTGGTTTATTCTGTGCCCAAGCCTTTCAGAGTAGGAGTTAAATTTTGTATCCCTGTGTTGTCAGTCACCCCAAACTCTGCACACACCTAGCTTGCTGTCATCCATCTTTTTTCATTTAACAAATATATTTTGAAGTTTGTCCTATAATAACACATATAACACATGCTTTTGAATGGCTGGGTGAGATTAGGCCCAGGAAGACCTAACTGCAGAGCAATTATAGATTGAACAATTCTGAGAACTGGGCCCTGGAGCTCTTCACTGTTTTTGAGATAGGGTCTCACTCTGTTGCCCAGATTGGAATGCAGTGGCACAGTCATGGCTCACTAAAGCCTCCACCTTCTCAGTCTCAGGTGATCAACTCAACCTCCCAAGTAGCTGGGACTGCAGGCACACACAACCACACCCAGTTAGTTTTTATTTATTTATTTTTTGTAGAGATGGGTTTCACCATGTTGTCCAGGCTGATGCTGAACTCCTGGGCTTAAGGGACCTGCCCTCCTTGACCTCCCAAAGTGCTGGGATTATAGGTATAAACCACCACGCCTGGCCTCTTTTTAAAGGTCAGGTTGCTTAGAAGGAACCAGCAAAGCAGCCAGAGAATAACAGCTATTGAGGTGGAAGAGAATGATGAGAAGTCATTTTATTCCAAGACCAAGTGAAGAGAACTTATTAAGCTGCATAAATACTGCTGATGAGTCAAGGGTGATGGAAACTTGATTGCTGGGCTAGGCAAGAGGAGTCCATCCATGGCCTTGACAAGGACAATTTGGTGAGGCAGTGAAGATAAAAGGCTGACGGTAGGGGTTTTCAAGAAAGAATTGGAGGAGATAAAATGGACAGGAAATAAGAAGAATGATTATTTCAAGTGCTTTGCTGAAATTGGGAGTAGAGAAATAATAGCTATGGAGAAGAATGTGGAAGGAAGTTTTTTTTTTTTCTTTTAAAGAAGAGATACCATCTTTTTTAGCTAGGCTATTTACAGTTTGCTATTACGCTCAGAGTCCTTTCTATTGGGACAGAGAGCATATTTGGAGTGAGTGAAATGTAAAAGAGGAAGAAAAAAACAGTAATGGGGGAGGCTGATGAGAGTTGTTAGTGGGGCCTGGGGACAGCCGACAAGTAGAGTTCCTTGAGCAATTTTAGGGATCATGTGGGGGCTGAAGATGTCAAAGACAATAGCCAAACTCAGGAAATGACTCAACCTTAATTGTCTTGGGTTTCTTTAATTCTCAAGAGAATAATACATGGTTTTCTAACCACTACCAACTCCTTAGTGGTTTTCTGACCATTACCTTAACCACTACCAACTTCATAGTATGATTTCTAAGTAGAACAGGGCTGGTTAAATAGCACCTGGGAATCTCCTAAGCCTCTTCAGCTTTTCACATAGTGTGGGAGGAGGGGCTATAACACTCAACTCAAAATACATTCTGCAGAACAAAGCCAAGTACTAATATCAACTCTTCAAACTTTTATTAGTCCACCAGAATGGAAAGTTAACTGCAATAATCAGAGCTGAAAATGGATACATCCATTTTTAGGATAGAGGAGTTGATGGAGGATCTTTTTGGAGATTTGTAACTTTAAATTTCCACTTCATTGTGATATAAAATATATCATGAAGTCCGAGGCCATATTTAAATGGTTTTTCATCAAAATTACAAATAGGAGAGAATTACTCTAAACCAAACTGGTTAGTGCATGCTGCTCCTTATTTCCTGGGATACTCTAAAGTCTCTGCTTTATACCATCCCAGTGAAGATCAGAGCACCAGGGAGATGAGGTCATAGAGATGATGGATGTTAAGGCCAACTTTGGCATACTATTCTTCAGGGGCTTTGTCCTTTGCAGCAGATGAAGAGGGACAAGAATCTCTTCCTCATCCAAGAAGAGTTTTCCAAGCACCTAAGCATTATCAAGAAAGAGGAGTTAGCTGGCACCTGCTCATCTTAAAAATTCTCTTAAGAGGGTTTTATATTTTGGATCTGGCTTCTCCATTAGAAAACTGACATTCACTTCATAAGTCCTGATTTACTTTAACCTAAAAAGTGTGCCTGAGTCAGTGGTTTTGGAGAGGAAGCTTGGAGTGGTGGCTACACACGTGGGCTCTGAATGCTGGCTTTGCCGCTTGTAACAGCTGCAGTGTAATCCTAAGCATGTTCTTTAACCTTAGGCTGCTTCAATTTCCTCTTAAGTCAGGAATAATGATACCTTTCTCTAAGGTTAAGATAATGTGAAGATCAAATATGTTAATACACGTAGGAGCTGAAAACAATGTGCAATACATAGTAAGTGCTATGTAAGTGTTTGCTGTCATTTGCTATATGAATTATCCCAGTGTTTTTTGCATTGGGTAATGGAGACAAATTTCATCCCACAAACTCTGATGTGTAATAAAAGCCTATTAAAACATAAGTCAACTTAATTATTTCGTTCTTTTTTTTTCTTTTCAACTTTAATTTTAGGTTTTAAGGGTACAAGTGTGGGTTTGTTCCATGGGTAAACTGCGTGTTGCGGAGTTTGGTGTACAGATAATTTCATCACCTAGGTAATAAGCATAGTACTCAAAAGGTGGTTTTTTTCAATCCTCACCCTCCACCTACCCTCTCTCCCTATGTAGGCCCTAATGTCTATTACTTCCTTCTTTGTGTTCATGTGTTGTTCAATATTTAGCTCCCAGTTATAAGTGAGAACATGTGTCAACCTAATTGCTGCCTCTAAGTTTCTCACTTCTCATGCTTCAGATTTTCTCTGACCCCAGCCGTACCCCCAAGTGTCTGGAGGATTATTCAGGGCCAAGGCATTGAGGTTTGGATGGGGAGAGAGGTTTCAGGTGTTGCATGTACAGAGAAAGTCTCTGATAAGATATTTACTGTCTCCTACTCCCACAGTTCTTTCAGATCCAGACTGCCTCCCTAACATGCTTAGGAAATGTCCTCAGGTTGGGAACCCCATGCCTAGGCCCTAAGTCCCTCGCCATACCATGCATTTATCCCTTTTAAAAATATTATAGGCTCTAGAAGGGCCTTCCAGAACTTCTGGCCCAAGTCTTGGGCCCAGGATATTTTCTGTTCCTCCATTTTGGGGTTGTAGGTATATAGACCATGGGGGAAATTTCTTCCTTCCACTTTTTTTTCTAACCCTTTCAGCCACCTGCTAAAAGCTCTCTTTTCTTTCTTTGCTCATTTATAAATCTTTTATTAACAGATCTTCTATGGGCTTGGCTTTTGAGAACATTAATAGGAATTACTGTCTGATACTTCTGCTTTCTGAAATATCTATGAGGTAAGGAAGTGTAAACCAGGCCACATGCTTGACTGAGGGAAAGGGAAAAAGTAGAAAATAGCATCCAGCTAGACATGTAGTATTGCCTGTGGGCATATTTCCCCTTTCCTAGCATTTGTAGAGTTATCTGAAATATGGGACAAATATCCTTACTACAAAGTTTTGCTAAGACTTTGAATTATTAGAAAATATTATATATCATCTCAACCATTAAAAGTATAACATGCTGGTAGACCTGGAGCATTCCTGATCAACTCATTTACTTTGCACGTATCACCATCATTTAGAGGATATTTTCCTGAACTGCTTTGAAGGACCCCAGGGTACACTTGCCTTTCTCTATTTAGTTTCCAGCGTTTTCCCAGTCAACCTATGTAAGTCCTGACTTCGGTCCTTTTTTAGACACTTCCAGATGCCGATTCCCTTTGATAAGTCATTCCCTCTTGCTACAAGGTTGCTGTTTTGCACATGGCCTCTAAACTCAGCCAGGAAAACTGCCCTCATTTCCGTCAGCTTAGCCACCCTCTCTCTTTCAGCATTTCGACTCCACATGATGTGCTGAGCCGTGACTACTTTACCTCTTGCCTACCAAAAATTCAGAGGTCACGTGGTAGCTATTGCAAATGGAGTTGAAACTGCCCAAAGTCAATGTATTAAAACTTTAAGCATCTTAGACCAATAACTACTTTAAAGAAACGACAGAGGATCAAGAAACATGTTAAACTACCTTATGATTATGCAATGATTGGAATCCCAACTGTAAGAAAATTCATAGGTTAAATCACCCAATTTCTTCAAAAATAAATTGCAGAGACAAGGAGGGGGATGAGAAGTGTGGCATACAGACTAAAATGGTCTTAAAAGACACATAAAAATAAAAACAAGTAAACTAAAACTGTCATTATCAGGGAGGTGTACTCGAGTGATACAACTTTCAAGGAAGCTTAAACATAAGGAGAATGGTTATCTGTAGAGGGGAGAGACATGATTGTGACTGAGACATAGCTTCTACGTTTGACCAAGTCCTATTTCTTGATCTGGGTAGTGGTTAGCAAGGGTGATCATCTTATAATATTTTAAAAAACTATACATTTATTTTAAGAGGTTTAAAAAGATGCTCTTAAATGTAAGTAATAATTCAGCTTGTAATTCTGTCTCATGTGTTAATTAGCAAGCTGCATCTTACACTCTAGGATCAGTGCCTGTGAACCTAATTATGAAGGACCTCCTGTTTCTAGGAAGACTCAACACTCACCTTTCCCCACAGAGAATGGCTGCTTGTGGACATTTATATATATGGCATGCTCAGTTCATTTTTAATTTCACCAATTTAGCTAATCTACTGGTTTTCAATAACTGTTATTTCACCATAAATGTTCTTTCATCTCTCCTTTGATTGCTCTCATTTAGCCCAAATTGCTTCCGATCATTTAAAGAAGTCTTCCATACATACCAATTTCTTCTTTTTAATTTTAGGAATGGCACTTTGCCCTCACGTTACTAATTTTGTCTTTCTGTTTGTTAAGTTTACTTCCTCAGCCTTTGGAAATACTTTTCTTTGCCTCTCCAGGGAAAAGGAAGGGTAGATACTCTGTTTCCCAGTGAGATCTTCAGTAGAAGCAGTGGGAAGATGTAGGGGAGATACTGCAGTGTGGGATTCTTTATTCTCTTTTTCTTTTGTTATTTATTTAAATTATGATTGGAACATGACGTGATTATTACAAGGTTATTATATTCATAATAATAAGAAAACATTACCATTTTATAAATTCAAACAAAATGCATAGAGTTTTAGGAGATGTTTTATATACTCTGGATATGAGTCTTTTGTTGTCACAATGTTTTGAGAGCATTTCTTCCATTATGTGGTTTGCCTTTGTAGTTTTAAATGTTGCTTTTTGACAAGCAGAATAATTTAATTTTTTTTTTTTTTTTGAGACAGAGTCTCACTCTTTCACCCAGGCTGGAGTGTAGTGGCGTGATCTCTGCTCACTGCAACCTTCCAGTCTCAAGCGATCCTGCCACCTCAGCCTCCCAGGTAGCTGGGACCACAGATGTGTGCCACCACTTCTGGCGAATTTTTGTATTTTTTGTAGAGACAGGGTTTCACCATGTTGCCCAGGCTGGTTTTGAACTCCTAGCTCAAGTGATCCACCCACCTCGGCCTCCCGCAGTATTGGGATAGCAGGTGTGAGCTACCATGCCCAGCCAGAAGAGTTTAATTTTTAAACATTTAAAATTTTTTTGTTGGTACATAGTAGGTATACATGTTTATGGGGTACATGAGATATTTTGATACAGGCATACAATGAGTAATCATCGCATCAAGGTAACTGGGATATCCAATAAATACCTCAGCATTTATTCTTGCTTTGTGTTATAAAAAGTCCAATTATACTCTTAGTTATTTTAAAATGTACAATAAATAACTGTTGACTATAGTCACCATGTCGTGATATCAAATGTGAGATCTTATTTATTCTATCTAACTATATTTTTGTGCCCATTAACCATGCCCATTCTCTCCACCCCTGCAACTACCCTTCCCAGTCTTTGGTAACCATTGTTCTACATTGGGTCTCCATAAATTGTTTTAACTTTTAACTCCTATACAAGAATGTGTGAAGTTTGTCTTTCTGTGCCTGGCTTATTTCACTTAATGTAATGATGTCCAGTTCCATTCATGTTGTTGAAAATGACAGGATCTCATTTTTTTAATGGTTCAACAGTACTTGATTGTACATATATACCACATTTTCTCTTTTTTGAATTTTTATATTTTAAGCTCCAGGGTACATGTGCAGGATGTGCAGGTTTGTTACATAGGTTAATGTGTGCCATGGTGATTTGCTGCATCTATCAACCCATCATCTAGTTTTAAACCCCACATGCATTAGCTGTTTTTTCTAATGGTCTCCCTGTCCCCACCCCACCCCCTGGCAGGCCCTAGTGTGTGTTGTCACCCTCCCTGTGTCCATGTGTTCCATTGTTCAGCTCCCACTTATAAGTGGGAACATGTGGTGTTTGGTTCTCTGTTCCTGGGTTTGTTTGCAGAGGATAATGGCTTCCAGCTCCATCCAAGTCCCTGAAAAGGACATGATCTCATTCCTTTTTTATGGCTGCATAGTATTATACGGTTATATTTACCACATTTTCTTTATCCAGTGTATCATTGATGGGCATTTGGGTTGATTTCATGTTTTTGCTATTGTAAGTAGTGCTGCAGTGAACATACACATGCATGTATCTTTATAATAGGATGATTTTTATTCTTTGGGTATATACCCAGTAATAGGATGCTGGGTCAAATGATACTTCTGGTTTTAGGTCTTGGAGGAATTGCCACACCATATTCCACAATGGTTGAAGTAATTTATATTCCCGCTAACAGAGTAAAAGCATTCCTATTTCTCTACATCCTCACCAGCATCTGTTGTTTCTTGACTTTTTAATAATCGCTGTTCTGACTGACATGAGATAGTATCTAATTGGTACCACATTTTCTTTATCTGTTCATTTGTTGATGAACACTTAGGTTGCTTCCAAATCTTAGCTATAATTGTGCTGTGATAAGCATTGGAGTGCAGATGTCTCTTTAATATATATTGATTTTCTTTCCTTTGAATATATACTTAGCAGTGTGATTGCTGAATCATATAATAGTTCTATTTTTAGTTTTCTGAGAAACTTCCAAACTGTTCTCCATAGGGATTGTACTAATTTACATTCCCACCAACAGTGTACAAGAATTCCCTTTTCTCCAATTCTTCACCAGCATTGTCTATCTTTTGGGTAAATGCCATTGTAACTCGGGTAAGGTGATATCTCATTGTAGTTTTGATTTGCACGTATCTGATGATAAATGATGTTGAAAACCTTTTCATATACCTATTTGACATTTGTATGTCTTCTTTTGAGAAATGTATATTCTGATCTTTTGCCTATTTTAAAATCAGATTATTCGATTTTTTCCAATAGAGTTGTTTGAGCTCCTTATATATTCTGGTTATTATTTGCTTGTCAGATGAGTAGTTTGAAGATATTTTTATCCATTCTGTGAGTTGTCGCTTCACTTTGTTGATTGTTTCCTTTGCTGTGAAAAAGCTTTTTAATGTGACATTATCCCATTTTTTCCACTTTTGGTTGCCTGTGCTTTTAGAGTATTTGTCAAGAAATTTTTGTACAGACCAATGTATTGGAGAGTTTCCCAAAGACATTGTCACAGTTTGATAATATGAGGTCTTAGCTTTAATTCTTTAATCCATTTGATTTGACTTTTATATATCGTGATACGTAGGGGCCTAGTTTCATTCTTCTGCATATGGATATCCAGTTTTTCCCAGCAGCATATATTGAAGAGATTGTTCTTTCCTCAATATATGTTCTTGGTGCCTTTGTCAAAAATGAATTCACGGTAGACCTATGGATTTATTTATAGGTTCTCTATTTTGTTTCATTGGTCTATGTCTCTGTTTTTATGCTGGTACCATGCTGTTTTGGTTATGATAGTTCTATAGTATAATTTGAAGTCAAGTAATGTTATTCATCCAGTTTTGTTCTAATTGCTCAGAATGACTTTGGCTACTCTAGGTCTTTTGTGGTTCCATATACGTTTTAAGATCATTGTTTCCATTTCTGTGCAGAATGTCACTGGTGTTTTGATAGGGATTGCCTTATAGCTGTAGACTGCTTTGGGTCGTGTGGATATTTTAACAATAATGATTAGTCTAATCCATAAAGATGAAATACTTTTTCATTTTTTGGTGTCTTCTTCAATATCTTGCATCATGTTTTATAGTATTCATTGTAGAGATCTTTCATTTCTTTGGTTAAGTTTATTCCTAGGTATTTTATTTTATTTGTAGCTATTGTTAATGGAATTACTTTCTTAATTTTTTTTTCTGATTGTTCACTGATGGCATATAAAACTGCTACTGACTTTGATATGTTGATTTTGTATCCTGTAACTTGACTGTATTTGTTTACCAGTTTTAATAGTTTTTTGATAGAGTCTTAATTTTTTTCCAAAAATAAGATCAAATTATATATAAACAAGGATAATTTGACTTCTTTCTTAATTTGAGTACCCTTTCTTTCTTTCTTTTGTGTGATTGCTCTAGCTAGGACTTCCAGTATTGTGTTGAATAACAGCGGTGAAAGTGGGCATCCTTGTTGGGTTCTAGATCTTAGAGGAAAGGCTTTCAGTTTTTCCCCATTCAGTCTGATATTAGCTGTGGGTCTGTCATGTGGCTTTTATGTTGAGGTATGTACCCCATGCCCATTTTTTTGAAGATTATTAATCATGAAGGGATGTTGAATTTTATCAAATGCTTTTCAGCATCAAATGAAGTGACCATATGGTTTGGTTTTTGTCCTTTATTCTGTTGACGTAATGTATCACATTAATTGATTTTCATATGTTGAGCCATTCTAGCATCCCAGGAATAAATCTCACTTGGTCATGATGAATGATCTTTTTAATGTGTTCTTGAATGTGGCTTGCTAATATTTTGTTGAGGATTTTTCCATCAATGTTCATTAGGTATATTGGTCTGTAGTCTTTTTTTGATATGTTGTTGTCTAGTTTTCATGTCAGGGTAACAATGACTTCATAGAATAAATTTGGAAGTATTTCCTCCTCTTCTATATTTTGGTATAGTTTGACTATGATTGGTATTAGTTCTTCTTTAAATGTTTGGTAAAATTGGGCAGTGAAACCATCAGGTCCTGGATTTTTCTTTGCTGGGAGAAGTTTTTATTACAGCTTTGATCTCATTACTGGTTACTAATCTGGTCAAGTTTTGGATTTATGTTTGTTTCAATCTTTGTATGTGAAACATACAAACAAACAGGTTGTATGTGGCTAGGGATTTATCAATTTCTTCTAGATTTTCCAGTTTATTGGCATATAATTGCACATAGTAGCCTCCAATGATCTTTTGAATTTCTCTGTTAACAGGTGTAATGTCTCCTTTTTCATTTCTGGTTTTATTTGGATCTTCTCTTTCTTTTCTTAGTCTGACTAATAGTTTGTCCATTTTGTTTATCTTCTCAAAAAACCCTGTTTGTTTCTTTGATTTTTTTGTAATTTTTGTTTCAATTTCATTATTTCTGCTCTGATCTTTATTATTTCCTTTTTTTCTAATAATTTTGAGCTTGGTTTGCTTTTGCTTTTCTAGTTCTATAAGATACATTATTAGGTTGTTTATTTGAAGTTTTTCTACTTTTTTCCTGTAGGCACTTGTTGCTGTAAACTTTCTCTGCAGCCCATAGGTTTCGATATGTTGTGTTTCTATTTTCATTTGTTTCAAGAAACTTTTCAATTTTCTTATTTTCCCTTCTTCTCTCCTTCCTTCCTTCCCTCCCTCCCTCTCTCCTTCCCTCTCTCTCTCTCTCTCTCTCTCTCTCTCTCTCTCTTCCTTTCATCTCACTGTGTTGCCCAGGCTGGAGTGCAATGGCGCAATCTCGTCTCACCTCACTGCAACCTCCCAGGTTCAAGCAATTCTCCTACCTCAGCCTTCCAAGCAGCTGGGGCTACAAGTGCATGCCACCATGCCTGGCTAATTTTTTATTTTTAAGTAGAGATGGGGTTTTGCCATGTTGGCCAGACTAGTCTCAAAATCCTGACCTTAGGTGATCTGCCCACCTTTGCCTCCCAAAGTGCTGAGATTACAGGTTTAAGCCACTGGGCCTGGCCCTCAATTTTCTTCTTAATCTCTTCATTGGCCCACTGGTCGTTCAGGAACATGTTGTTTAATTTCCATGTATTTGTATAGTTTTCAGAATTCCTTTTGTTATTGCTTTGTAGTTTTCCATTTCAGCCAAGGAAGATATTTGGTATCATTTCAATTCTTTCGAATGTTTTAAGACTTGTTTTGTTGTCTAACATATAGTGTATCTTTGAGAATGATCCACATGCTGAAGAGAAGATGTATTCTGCAGCCACTGGAGGAAATGTGCCATCAATATCTATTAGATCCATTTGGTCCATAGTGCAGATTAAGTCTGATTTTTTTTGCTGATTTTCTGTCTGGATGATCTGTCCAATTCTGAAAGTGAGGTGCTGAGGTCTCCAGCTATTACTGTATTGAAGTCTATCTCTCTTCTTTGCTGTAATAATATTTGTTTTATATACCTGAGTCCTCCACTGTTTGGTGCATATGTATTTACAATCGTTATATCCTCTTGCTAAATTGACCCCTTTAATCATTACATAATGACTTTCTTTGTCTCTTCTTATGGTTTCTGTCTTGAAATTTATTTTGTCTGATATAAGCATAGTTACTCCTCATATTTTTTGGTTTCCATTAGGTTGAATATCTTTTTCCATCCCTTTATTGTCAGTGTGTGTGTGTCTTTATAGGTGAAGTTGAAACTGACCCAATAGTCTCATAGATAGTTCTTTTTTGATAAACATAGAAATTGATCCTTCTGGTCTTAAAGCTTGAAACTTGTGTTTGTTTTTATCTGAGTTCCTTCCTCAGGAAATGACCTTCAGGCCTCTCACAAAAAGTATTAAAGAACTGAAACTCACCAGATCATTACATCCAGACAATGAGATGTAAGATGCTTCTTTTGTCATGATTGCTTCCTTGCCCCTCTCTAGTTCCTGCTTTCTTACACATTGTTACATTTCTTCTCTGTCATTTAAATCCCTAGTTTTAGTCAGAGAGTTGGATTTGAGACTGAGTTCCCATCTTGTTAGCTACAGCACCCAATTAAAATCTTCTTTCTTGGCAATACTGGTAGTCTCAGTGATTGGCCTTCTGTGTGGTAAGCAGCGGAACCTAGAAAGAAGCCTTGGTGTTTCAATATCAAAGTATATTTCTTGTAGGCACCAGATTGTTGGGTCTTGTTTTTAAAAGCATTCACCTACTCTATGCCTTTTGAGGAGATAGCTTAGTCCATTTACATTTAGTTTTATTATCCATAAGTAAGGACTTACTCTTGCCATTTTTTGATTTGTTTCTGGTTATTTTCTGGTCTTCTTTTCCTTCCTTCTTTTCTTTTTTTCTTCCTCTTGGCGAATGTGTCTTCCTCTGGTGGTATGTTTTAATTTCACGCTTTTTCTTTTTTGTGTCTTTGCTATATATTTTTTGATTTGTGGTTACCATGAGGCTGGCAAATAATCCCTATTTTAAACTGATGACAACTTAATATTGACTAATTTCATAAGTAAACAATAAACTAACAAGCAAAGAGAAAATTAATAAAAATGTTATACCTTAACTTTATCTCCCCACTCTTAAACTTTTTGTTGTTTCTATTTATAGCTTATTATACTGTCTGTCTTCAAAAGTTGTTATGGTTACTTTTTATAGATTTATCTCTTAATGTTTCTACTTAAGATATCAATAGTTTACACACCACAATTACAGTGTTATAATACTGTTTTACTTATTATTTTCAGTGAGTTTGGTACATTCAGATGATTTATTATTGCTTATTAATATCCCTTTCAGATTGAAGAACTTCCTTTGCATTTCTTGTAGGACAGGTCTGGTGTTAATGAAATCCCTCAGCTATTGTTTGTCTGAGAAACTCTTTATTTCTCTTTCATGTTTGAAGGATATTTTTGCTGGATATACTATTTTAGGATAAAAGGTATTTTCCTCCAGCACCTTACATATGTCATGCCACTCTCTCCTGGCTTATAAGGTTTCCATTGAAAAGTCTGCTGCTGGACATATTGGAGCTCCATTATCTGTTGTTTATTTTCTCTTCCTGACTTTAGAATCCTTTCTAAAATCTGTATCCTTTGGGAGTTTGATTATTAAATGTTTTGAGGTGGTCTCATTTGGGTAAAATCTTTTTGGTGTTTAATCATCTTCTTGTACTTGCATATTGACATCTTTCTCTAGGTTTTGGAAGTTCTTTTAAAAATAATTTTATATTATGATTGTTATATCCTTTTGCTGAATTGACCCCTTTTTCAGCAGTCAGTAATATGGGAATAGATAGAGGTCAACATCCCATAACTGGCAAACCCAAGTTGGTTGGAGAGGTGGAATTTTAAGGAGTCAGGGAAAAAGCCAGTTACATCACTCCAGTTCCAGTTCCTGGGGGTGTTGGTCCCATGACAGTGGGAATGCTAATGGAAAATACCATTATTGCTGCAAAAAAATGCTGAGGCTTGATGAGCGGGTAGTACTGAAGTCTAAAGAGCTTGAAGTAGCCACAAAGTAGCTGTTATGTCTTCCACATAATGAACAGCACCCCGACCCAGCTCAAGAAGCAAGATAAGCCAGTAGAAATGATATATTTTTAGAATTTATTCTACTGTAATGGTTTAAAATGATGCTTTGTATTTATGGAAAGCTTAATGGGCAGGTGTTTGTGTACATAGCAGCACCTTACCAGGGAGCATTCCAGTATCATGCAAGGTCACGTAATCTAGTCAAAAGCAGCTATTAACCTAATGATTAACATGGGAGATGTTCTCACATTGAGAATGAATGCTGAACTTTCTCAGGCTATCTCGGGTAAAAAAAATTGCCTTTTCTAGGATTGCGTTTCCCAAGTGCTATTCCAATAAGAATTGATACTCATTTTAGGTCCCAAACCTTTTGTGCCTGTAGTCCCAGCTACTCAGGAGGCTGAGGCACAAGAATTGTTTGAACCCAGGAGGCAGAGATTGTCGTGAGCTGAGATTGCACCACTGCACTCAAGCCTGGGTGACAGGCTAAGTGAGACTCTGTCTCAAAATAAACAAACAAACAAATGAAAACAAAAACAAAAAGCCAAAAATCCCCAAAAAACAAAACCTCAAAAATATTCCTTTCATATTCTTTTAACTTATAATATATATAGTAATATTCCTTCTTCACTATTAATCTTGGTAATTTCAGTTTTTTTCCTCTTTTTTCTTGATCGGTCTAAGTAAGAATTTTTCAATTTTATTGATCTTTTTAAAGAACCAGCTTTTGAATGACTGAATTTCCTCTATTATATATTATTTTATTCCTTTCAGCCTTTATATTTATTATATCTTTCCTTTTACTTTGGTTTAATTCACCATCATTTTTCTGGTCTGTTAATGTAAGTGCTAAAATAATTAGTTTAAAACATTTTGTCAGTAACAGTGTAAGCACCTAGAATTATCCATTTGCTCTAAGCATTATTTTAGCTATATCCTACAAATTTCAGTATGTTGTATTTTCACTGTTAATCAGAAATATTTTATAATTTATTCATGATTTTTTAAAAAAATATATTTTATTGCACTTTAGGTTATGGGGTCTATGTGCAGAATATGCAGGATTGTTGCATAGGTGAATACATGGCAATGTAGTTTGCTGCCTCCATCCCCATCACTTGTATCTGGCATTTCTCCCCATGTTATCCCTCCCCAACTCCCTACCCTCTGCTGTCCCTCCCCTAGTCTCCCCCAACAAACCCCAGTGTGTGATGCTCCCCTGCATGTGTCCATGTGTTCTCATTGTTCAACACTCACCTATGAGTGAGAACATGCAGTGTTTGATTTTCTGTTCTTGTGTCTGTTTGCTGAGAATGATGGTTTCTATATTCATCCATGTCTCTACAAAGGACACAAACTCATCCATTTTTATGGCTGCGTAATATTCGATGGTGTATCTGTGCCACATTTTCCTTGTCCAGTCTATCATCAGTGGGCATTTGGGTTGGTTCCAGGTCTTTGCTATTGTAAACAGTGCCACAATGAACATACATGTGCATATGTCCTTATAGTAGAACAATTTATAATCCTTTGGATATATAATGGGATTTCTGGGTCAAATGGAATTTCTATTTCTAGGTCCTTGAGGAATCACCATACTGTGTTCCAGAATGGTTGAACTAATTTACACTCCCAGCAACAGTGTAAAAGCATTCCAATTTCTCCACATCCTCTCCAGCATCTGTTGTATGGCCATTCTAAGTGGCGTGAGATGGTATCTCAATGTGGTTTTGATTTGCATTTCTCTAATGATCAGTGATGATGAGCATTTTTTCATATGTTTGTTGGCCTCATATATGTCTTCTTTTGAAAAGTGCCTGTTCATACACTTCACCCACTTTCGAATGGGTTTGTTTGTTTTTTCCTTGTAAATCTGTTTTAGTTCTTTGTAGATTCTGGATATTAGCCCTTTGTCAGATGGGTAGATTGCAAAAATTTTTTCCCATTCTGTTGGTTGCCAGTTCACTCTAATGATTGTTTCTTTGCTGTGCAGAAGCTCTGGAGTTTAATTAGATCCTGTTTGTCTATTTTGGCTTTTGTTGCCAATGCTTTTTGTGTTTTAGTCATGAAGTCCTTGCCTATGCCTATATCCTGAATGGTTTTGCCTAGGTTTTCTACTACGGTTTTTTATGGTGTTAGGTCTTATGTTTAACTCTTTAATCCCTCTGGAGTTAATTTTAGTGTAAGGTGTCAGGAAGGGGCCCAGTTTCTGCTTTCTGCACATGGCTAGCCAGTTTTCCCAACACCATTTATTAAACAGGGAATCCTTTCCCCATTGCTTGTTTTTCTCAGGTTTGTCAAAGACCAGATGGTCGTAGATGTGTGACATTGCCTCTGAGGCCTCTGTTCTGTTCCATTGGTTTATAGCTCTGTTTTGATACCAGTAAAATGCTGTTTTGATTACTGTAGCCTTGTAGTATAGTTTGAAGTCAGCGTGATGCCTCCAGCTTTGTTCTTTTTGCTTAGGATTGTCTTGGCTATGTGGGCTCTCTTTTGGTTCCATATGAAGTTTAAGGTGTTTATTTTCCAGTTCTGTGAAGAGGGTCCATAGGTAGCTTGATGGGGATAGTGTTGAATCTATAAATTACTTTGGGCAGTATGGCGATTTTCACAATATTGATTCTTCCTAACTATGAGAATGGAATATTTTTCCATTTGTTTTTGTTCTCTCTTATTTCCTTGAGCAGTGGTTTGTAGTTCTCTTTGAAGAGGCTCTTTCCATCCTTTGTTTGTTGTATTCCTAGGTATTTTATTCTCTTTGTAGCAATTGTGAATGGCACTTCATTCTTGGTTTGGGTCTCTTTAAGTCTGTTATTGGTGTATAGGAATGTTTGTAATTTCTGCATATTGACTTTGTATCCTGAGACTTTGCTCAAGTTGCTTGTGAGTGTCAAGAGATTTTGGGTTGAGATGATGGGGTCGTCTAAATATACAATCATGTTGTCTGCAAATAGAGACAATTTGACTTCCTCCTTTCCTAATTGAATACCCTTTTTTCATTTTCTTGCCTTATTGCTTTGGCTAGAACTTCCAATACTATATTGAATAGGAGTGGTGAGAGAAGGCATCCCTGTCTAATTCCAGATTTCAAAGGAAATGCTTCCAGTTTTTGCCCATTCAGTATGATATTGGCTGTGGGTTTGTCATAAATAGCTTTTATTATATTTAGATATGTTCCATCGATACCTAGTTTGTTGAGTTTTTAGCATAAAGGGCTGTTGAATTTTGTCAAAGGCCTTCTCTGCATCTATTGAGATAATCATGTGGTTTTTGTCTTTGGTTCTGTTTATGTGGTGAATTACATTTATAGACATGCATATGTTGAACCAGCCTTTCATCCCCGGATGAAGCCTACTTGATCATAATGGATAATTTTGATGTGCTGTTGTAATTGGTTTGCCAGTATTTTATTGAAGATTTTTGCATCTATGTTCATCATGGATATTGGCCTGAAGTTTTCTTTTCTTGTCGAGTCTCTGCCGGGTTTTGGTATCAGGATGATGTTGGTCTCATAAAATGATTTGGGAAGGATTCCCTTTTTTGTATTGTTTGGAATAGTTTCAGAAGGAGTGGTACCAGCTCCTCTTTGTATGTCTGGTAGAATTCAGCTGTGAACCCATCTGGACCTGGGCTTTTTTCGGTTGGTAGGCTATTAATTACTGCCTCAGCTTCAGCCCTTGTTATTGGTCTTCATGATTTCTTATTTGACTTATACAATATTTAGGAGGGAATTTATTAACTTAAAATTTTTAGGGATTTTATTGACTCTTTCAAAACTTATTTTTAGTTCTATTATACTCAGGCTCATAGAATATACACTGTATGATTTCAACCTTTTGAAGTTTATTGCAACTTATTTGATGGCTCAACTATAGTTGATCTTGGTAATGTTATGTGTGTGTTTCAAAAGAATGTATGTTCTATGTTCCACACAATATTCTGTAAGCTAATTTGCTTGATAGTTTTTTTCAAATCTTATATACCTCTATCAGTGTTTTTTTCAGCTTGTTCTGTCAATTATTGAGGAAATTGTGTTAAAATCTCCAACTATAATTGTGATATGTCAATTTCTTAGGTTCTGTCAACTTTTGAGTCATGTATTTTGAAGCTCTGTCATTAGATATATACACATTTAGGATTGTTATTTTTTTGATGAATAATTTTTATAACATTTAAAAAAATCTCCCCCGATAATGTTCTCTGTTCTGCTGTTTAGTTTGTATAATATTAATATAGCTATTCCAACTTTCTTTTGATTAATGTTTGCATGACATATCTTTTTTTATCCTTTTATTTTTAACCTATCTATGTCTTTATATTAAGTGGATTTCTTATAGATAGTCTGTAATTGAATCTCACATTTTTATCCAGTCTGACATCCTCTGCTTGTTAATTGGGATGTTTACATTATTTACTCTTAGAGTAATTATTGGTGTGCTGTGGTTTAAGTCTACCATCTTCAACTTATTTACTACTTGTCAAAGTTTTTGTTTATTCATTTCATTGGCATTTTGTAATTTTCAGCATACAAGTCCTACATATGTTATGTTAGCTTTATATGAAAGTATTTTATTTTATTTTGGAATAATTGCAAATGGCATTGTGTTTGAAATTTCAGTTTTCTCATATATATTTTTAGGATATAAAATATTATTTATTTTGTATATTGATCTTGTATTATGCTACCTTGCTGAACTAACTTATTGGTTATGAGTTTTTTTGCAGATTATTTGAAAATTTCTACATAAATTATTACATCATTTGAAATACGAACAGTCTTATTTCTTCTTTTTCATATGTATGTCTTTTATTTTTTATTATTGTCTTATTGTAGTGGTTAGATCTACCATGTTGAATATCAGTAGTAAGAACAGACATTTTTGTCTTATTCCCTATCTTAGAGAGAAAGCATTTAGTTATTCTCTACTAAGAACCATGTTAGCTTTAGGTTTTATGTTAATGTTCATTAAGTTAAGGAAGTATACCTTTACTACTACTTTTGTGAGGATCCTTTTTATCATGAATGAATGAATGTTAAAATTTGTCAAATGATTTTTCTGTATTGACTGATATGACCATGTGATTTTTCTTCTATAGCTTGTTAATCTGGTGGATTATACAGCCTTGCATTACTAGAATAAATCTCACTTGTTTATGCTGTATAATTGTCTTTATAGATTGCTGAATTCTTTTGATAATGTTTGTTAAGGACTTGTATGTCTATATTCACGGAGGATATTGATCTCTAGTTTTTCTGTACTATCTTTGCTAGGTATACTGGCTTCATAAAATGAGTTTCAAAGTGTTTCTTTTCTATTTTCTGCAAGAGATTGTGTAGAATTGATGTTAATTCTTTAATCTTTCGATAGAATTCTCTAGTAATACAGTCTGGGCCTGGAGATTACTTTTTCAGGAGTTTTAAGATTATTAATGCAATTTTCTTAGTAGTTATAGGCCTATTTAAACTGTTTTCTATGGGTGAATCGTAGTAGTTTATGCTTTTTGAGGTATTGATCAATTTCATCTAAGTTGTTATATTTACATGTATAGAATTGTCCTTAGTAGTCTCTTATCTCTTTCATATCTGCAGGCCTGTAATGATATTACCCAATTCATTCCTGATATCAATAATTTGTGTCTTTTATTTTCTATGTCAGTTATAAGGTTTGTCAGTTTTATTGGTCTTTTAAAAGAAACAACTTTTTCTTTCATTAAATTTCTTATACAGAAAAATCAAAGTATTTAAAGATTTCTCCTGAGTTGCTTCTTTGACATATGGATTATTTAGAAGTGTGTTGTTTAGATTCTGTTTAGAGATTTTCCTGTTATACTTCTGTTACTGATTTCTAGTTAGGTTCTATTGTTGTCAGAGGACATACTTTATGTTAATTTAGTTATTTTAAGTTTTCTGAGGTCTGTTTATGGCCCAAGATAAGGTTTATCATGGGTCCTTGAAAAGAATGATTATTCTGCTGTTGTTTGAAGTGTTTTATAAATATTGATTATATCTTGTTGGTTGATGGTATTTTTGGTTTCTTTTACACTCCTGTTGATTTTCTGTCATTTTGTTATGTCAATTGTTGAGTAGGGTATTGAGGTCCCCAGTTCTAGTTGTGGATTTGCCAGTTTCTCTTTCCAGGTCTGTTAAATTTTTTTTCACATATTTTGCAGGTGCTACTTTGTTTATGCACATTTAGAATTGCTGTCTTCTTGGTGGATTGAGTTTTAAATCATTATGTAATGTCATTCTCTTTCCGTGGTAATTTTCTTTACTCTGAAGTCCATTTTATCTGATATTAATATAGACATTCTTGTTGCCTTTGATTAATCTTTTCATGGCATATCTTTTTCCACCCTTTTACTTTCAACCTACCTAGTTACATTTGGAGTTTTTTGCAGACAGCATATAATTGCACCATGTTTTCTTTTTTCTTTTTTGAGAGGAGTCTCACTCTGTCACCCAGGCTGGAGTGCAGTGGCATGATCTTGGCTCACTGCAACCTCTGCCGCCCATGTTCAAGTGATTCTCCTGCCTCAGCATCCCGAGTAGCTGGAATTACAAATGCCCACCACCACACCTGGCTAATTTTTGTAATTTTAGTAGAGATGGGTTTCACTATGTTGGCCAGGCTGGTCTTGAACTCCTGACCTCAGGTGATCCTCCTGCCTTGGCCTCCCAAAATGCTGGAATTACCGGTGTAAGCCACTGTGCCCAAGAGGGTCATGTTTTTTAATCTATTCTTCCAATCTTTGTCTTTCATTAGTATGTAGACATTGATTGATTGATTGATTGATTGATTGAGATGAGGTCTCTCTATGTTGCTCAGGCTGGTCTCAAACTCTTGAGCTCAAGTGATCCTCCTGCCTCGGCTTTCCAAAGTGCTGGGATTATAGGTGTGAGCCAGCACTCTGGGCCAGTATGTAGACCTTTTAAAATTCAATGTAATTATTGAAATGTTAATCCTTAAGTCTGCCATTTTGTTTTTTGGTTTTCATTTGTTTTCACTGTTTATGTTTTTCTGTTTATTTCTCTGAGCTCCTGCGGGTTACTTAGGGACATTTTTAAAGAGTATTTATCATAATTTACTTATGGTGTTTTTGAATTTACCTCTTTGTAGAGCTCTTTTAGTAGGTGCTCTAGATATTATATGATACATTCACAGTTTATCCCATCTATTGGTGTTAGCATTTTCCAGTTCAAGTGAAGTGTAGAAGCCTTACTTCCCTTTATACCACTTTACCCTCTTTTCATTTGTAATAAAATTATCTTGAATATTTTCTCTACATCTATTGAGAATCACATCAGACTTTAATAATTTTGCTTTAACTATCAAACATAATTTAGAAAACAAGAAAATGAACGCATATTTCATTGATTCATATTTTTGCTCTTTCTGTTTTTTTTCTTTTTTCCTGATGGTCTAAGATTTCTTCTTATCATTTCTGTTCAGAGAACATTCTTTAGCTATTCTTTTAGTGTAGATCTTCAGGCAAGTTCCCTAGTTTCCCTTCACCTAAGAATATCTTGAATCCTTCATTAGTGAAGGATATTTTCTTTGCATGTAGAATTCTGGGTTGACAGCTCTTTTCTGTGAGCACTTGAAAAATGTTGTGCCAGGTTTTCTGGTCTCCATGGTTTCTGCTGAAAAACCTAGTCATTCAATTTTTTTTTTCTCCAAATAGGTATGGTGTCATTTCTCTTTCACAGCTGCAAGCCTTTTTGTCTTTAATTTTCAGAAGTTTAACTATAATGTGTCTTGGTGTGACATTTTTTTGATTTATCATATTTGTGGTTTGCTCAACTCTTTGAATATTTTTCTATAACTTTTGCCAAAATGGAACATTTTTAGCCATTATTTTAAAAAATACTTTTTCAGCCCTGTCTTCTTTCTCCCTTATGAGACTCCACTGACATGGATGTTAGATCGTCTGTTATATCCCCCAAGTCCCCAGTACTCTGTTCATTTTCATTTCTGTCATTAGATTGAGTAATTTCCATTTTTCTGTCTTTAAGTTCACTGATCTTTTCCTCCATCTTCCATGCTGCTATTGAGTCTATACACTGAGCTCTTTAATTTCAGTTATTGCATTTTTCTATTCTAAAATGTTAACTTGGTTCTTCTTTATATCTTCTGTTTCTTTGATGAGACCTTCTATTATTTTATTTCTTCAAGTGTGCTCATAATTCTTCATTGAGATGTTTTTGCTGTGGGCTTCCAAAAATCCTTTTCATCTGTGGGTTGTTTTTTCTCACTTAAGTAAAATTTTCCTGGTCTTTGATATGATGACTGACTTTTTATTATAATCTGGACATTTTGGGTATTACGTTGTGAGAGTCTGGATCTTCCTTAAATTTTCTGTTGTGTCTTCCTCTGACATTGCTCCAGGGAGGGAAGAGGAGTGCTGGATAATTGCTGCCAGGCAGTGGTATTGGTGAGCAAATTTGGCCTTTTCTGTCAGGGGAGGAGATAGAGTCACACTTTTTTTTTTTGGTAGTGCTTAGTAGAAATATAGTGGCTATAGTTAGTAAAATTTAGAACACATTCTGCTTCTCAGACTCCTACACAAATAATACTTCACTTGTTCATTGAAGAGCAAACACTGTTTATCCTTTCATTCTGCAGCCTGTTGTCACCACTCCACATTTGGCTGCTGAAGGCATTTAGTTTTTCCAAATTTTCTTTAAATGTCTTCCTTGGATTTCTTAATGCATTGGTTAAAAAACTCTGCCCTTCTCCAGGCAGGAGCTTCCAATGAGATACATTTATACCATCTATTTTTTTTTAAGATAAACTTTTTATTTTGGTAAAATTTTAAATTTATAGAAAAGAGTAAAGATAGTCCAGAGAGTTCTTATATGCCTTCATCTAGTTTTACCCATTGTCTAAAAGTTTTCTTCTTGTTTGGCTGTTCCTTTTCTGGTCCTTCTTCTGGAGAATGGACTTTGAGCAGAAGTGATATTACTTCCAGGTCTTGCACACAAAAACCTTTAACATGCACTTAATCTCCATCTAGCTGTTGGATGGAGAGGTCTGTGGAGACCTAGAGGAGGGCAGAGCCATGGGACGAAAGTATTTTGGGTCCCTGAAGGGACAGGTGGGATAGAATTTTCTTAGCCACACCCACCACTGACTTGCATTGAATGGTGATATGAGTGAGCAACATTTTAACATTTTATTGTGGTAAGCCACTGGTATTTTGGAACTGATAATACTTATCTTAAGTAACACATCAATTCTCCTTGGGTAAGTTACTTTATCTTTGGAAGCTTGGTGTTACAATTTGAAAAATGAGGATAATTATACCTACCTTACACATTTATAGAGAGAATTAAATGAGACAGCATTTGCCGAAGTGCTTGCACATTTCCTGACACCTAAGAGACACTCAATAAACATTTGTTCAATCTGTTGTTTGCTGAATATGTTCATATGCTGATGGATTTGTTATCTATATATTGAACTCTGAAATATTTACTCATGTTTGCATCCTCAAATGTTTAGTCCATCCCTTTTAAATTTATTCTTCAGCCATCAAGGTGATAAAACAAAATGTAAACCTAATATATATTGACCAAAATATAATGCATTTGTCAGTCCAGTTCACATCGTTTGTTTGGTAAACATTCATAGTGGGCTTGAGAACTTGAATTGAAAAACTTTTTAATAACCTCCATATCACATGTATTATAAGCTATGCCTGGCCCAGGCCTTGCTTGGAATTTTTGGAAACACAATTGTATGTTTCTATGGAAAGATGAGGAGAAAAAGGACAAGTTAGGTAATTTTCCCCACCTACATAAAGCTTTTATAGAAAGCAGATACATTTCTCCTTACTCATTAAATCAGTTCCGTTCATTCACAAAGTCATTTTGAAGGGATTGTTGTTTAGAAGGCAAATTTGGAAAAAGGTGTTAAAGGCAAGAGGGTTTTTGAGATTTTTCTAATGAGGCTAAGGGATATAAATGGGATTGGTAGATGGGGACAATTTGGGTAGGAACTGAAACCTTCAGAATTGAAAGTAGAGGATGGCCTGAGTGGGAAAAGGAAGTAATTTAGAGGACTGAGTGGCAGAAAGGTGATGCAAGTGATTGGCAAAATAGTTTCACCATTTTTGAGATGATAGTATAAAAGTCAGTTATAATATCCAGCACAACTTATAAGAAAAATTTAGAGAAATTTCTCCAATTTGAAGAGTTTGTATAAAACATATGTTTGTAATTGGACTCTATTCTACTATTAAACATATTGGACATCCACCACACATTTGTGTTTCTGTGAAATCTGGTTTACTTGTTGGTTTAAGCTTTTACCTTTCTTAATTATTTGTTTAGAACATATTCTGCTTCTGAGACCACTACACAAATAATACTTAGTTTGTTCTTCACTGAACACCCATCACTTTTCCTTTTATTCTACAGCCTGTTGTCACCACTCCATCCCTGGCTTTGAATGTATTTCGTTTTCTTGTCTTCTGTCTTCCTTGCATTTGGCAATGGAATTGCTATAAAACTCTACCATGCTCCAGGGAAGAGCATGCAGTGAGATACATTTGCACCATCTATTTTAAGAAGTAAACTTTTTATTTTGGTAGAATTTTATATTTATAGAAGAGCTATAAAGGTAGTGCAGAGTTCCTGTATACTCCTCATTCAGTTTTACCCATTGCTAACATCTTGTATTACCATAGTACATTTATCAAAACCAAGAAAAAACATTGGTTTACTACTATTAACTAAACTTCAGACTTTATTTAGATTTAACAGTTTTTCTATTAATGTCTTCTTTCTGTTCCAATTCAGGATATCACATTGTATTTAATTTCCATATCACCCCAGTCTCTTCTGGTCTGTGACTTTCTAATCTTTACTTGTTTTTCACGACTTTGACTGTCTTGAGAAATACTGTCCAGGTATTCTGTAGAATGAATGTTCCCCTAATCTCAGTTTATCTGATGTTTTTCCTTACATTTAGATTGGGGTTATAGGTTTTTGTGAAGAGTATGTTAGAAGTCAAGCCCTTCTCGTTACATCATATTAAAGAACATGATATTCTCATGACATTACTGGAGGTGTCAACTGTCATCATTTGGTTAAGGTAGAATTTGCCATGATTCTCCACTATAAAGTTGCTATTTTTCCCTTTCCCCACTCCATTTTTTTTTTAGAAGTGATTCATTAAGTCTAGTCTACCTCCAAAAGTGAGGAATTAAGCTCTTTTGGAGAGGGAGACTATGGACCTACATTGTATGGAAACTGCAAGGAAGATTTATCTCTTCTCCTCTACCTTATTTGTTCAATCATTTATTTATATTGATATTTATTATGCATATATTTGTGATTCAGTTCCAAGGGGGCAGTAGCCTTTAGTTCTGGCGAAATTACTTTTATAAATGCACTATTGATGCCTATTTATGTTTATTTATATAAGTATGAACTCATGGCTATTTGTTCTATTCTTTGGGTTATACTCCAATACTAGGTTATTTATTTTATTGCTCAAATTGTTCCAGCTTTGGCCATTGGGAGCTCTTTCAACTCTTGCTGCCCTATTTCTGTTATTAGACAGTTTTCCTTTATCCCATATAGACTGGCAACAAACACCTCTTTGAAAGGTGATGGGGAAAAATGATCTGTCTTGTGAAATACAGATAAGGTTTTAGCCAGTACAGAGTCTCTGTTGCAGGCAAATAAATCCTTTTTCTATGAAGGACACCTGTAGGAGTGTTATTTACTTTTCAGATGAGAATAATAAAAATGAACTTTATGAAATGCCTGTCATTTAAACTAGCCAGTGCTTGAGGTTGTATTAGCATATTTTTAAAAAATGAAATGGCTTTTCTTTTTTGTCCCAGCTTAATAACACCACTGAAGCAGTCAGCTCCTCAGAGAAGATCTGGGCTCCCTCCTGTGCTGTGCACACATTTTCCTTTGGAATCTTTTGTAGTTCCGCATGCCTTTGTGGCAGACCCAAGGGGATACACATGAAAGCTGCCTGCAGGGCTAAGGTGTCCTACTAGGCTTTTATTTAGTGCCATCTGTGTAAGCTTCCACCTAGTACATTGGTATCTCAGACCCCTTGGTACTCTCTCTTCCAGCCACCTACAAGGGCATGTTCTTCAAGAAGGAGGTTTGAATGTATTTTTTTTTTTTGGCTCAACCTACTTTAGGTTGAAAAGCAAGAGACAGTGTATTGTATAAGAATAGAGGAGTGAAAAACAGAATCTTCCTGCCAATATATCTTAGATATATTAATAATTGGTTGTGTGACCCTGAAAAAGACACTCCATGCTTCAGGTCTCTAATTCCCTATCTGTAAAATTAGGACCTCAGTATTTCTGATCATCTTTCAGGGCTAACATCCTACAATTTTATGCTACAGTCAGTGTTATGGTAATTTTCTTATGGTTTATAACTTCCAGAAATTAATGGCAAATAGGTTAGGAAGGAACTGGTTAGAAACCACTGCTTCTTCAACAGGACCAATAATTTATTCTCAGGTGGCAATGTTGTCTATTATTTTCTCCTAGATATTTAATTGAATTTTACAAAGTCACAGGAATCCTCCAATACCAGTTATTTAATTCCTAAGGTATTCTTCTCTCCCAACAACCAAGTATGTCTGCAAAGTATAAATATTTCATTTTTTTCTCATGATTTGGTGATAGCTTCTTACGTTGGTGCAGAAAACATCTGCCAAGACACTTCTCATCAGGGCATAAGGCACTGCACACTTTCATTCAATATGTTCAAGGTAGAATTTGGTGATTTTGGAAGCTGGTACCCAGGAAGACAAGCAAAAAGGACAAGTGCCTGGGGAGAGAAGACCTGTGGCTGGCTTCAGGGAGAAGGAAATCTGGGAGGCAGTGTGGTGTCGGGGTAGGAGCAGTAACCTGAAGATCCCTCACAACAGATGGCTGCCTTGAGTGGTGACTGGTAAGGGGTATGTGCATGTATTTACTATTCAGTTTCAGGAAATAAGTAGCCTCTAGTTTGGGGGAAGTTTTATATATAAATGTGCTGTTAATGTCCAATAAAAATGTCGATGATTCACTGCACTTACATGGCACTATTATTTCCCAAATTTATTTTCACCTTAATTTCCTGGCTTAACATTAATTTTCAGGTTTTAACCTTGAACACATAGTCTTTCTATCAAACATACACATTTACCCCTCATCTTGGCTCTTATGTTGATATTTAGTCATCTTTCTCTTTTTTTGGCTTATTTTCTATCATTTGGTGAAAAACAGGAGAAAATAGTTTTTCACCAAAAGGAGAAAAAGTGGTGTGTGGTCTTTCACATTTATGCATGTTTTGGGACTTCTTTCATTTCTGGCTATCATTTCAAGGATGTTTGTATAGACAGCATCCTTGGAGGATAGATATGGAGAAAGGGAGTCATGCTTACTGTCTATTATGATAAAGATAATACTCCTCTTAGGAATAAGGAGTAGGCATGCTCTCTGGTCATTGTAAATGGTTTAGGTTTTCTAAGCTAAGTTTGCAAACTGCAATGGAACCCATTGCATGCAGAAGAGTCATCTGGCCTTCTTTGCATCCATCATTTTGTGGGAATTTGGGCTTGGGAAATTGCTGTAAGAAAATGTTGACACTCTGGCTACTGCTATTACTGTGAGTAATAAAGTCCTTTCACTCTCATCCAGGAGTCTCTTGTGTTCTGCTGGCTTTCATGAAATTGTCACGCTAATTTGTTAGTTTACAAATAGGGTTAGTTCTTTGCAGTGTACTTCCCATGGTAAACTCCTAGAGTGCTACATAGAACCACTAGTTTTAAGGCATGGTCTTATTTTGATCAATACCTACCTTAAGTCTGATGTGGTACCAAAGAAGGATCTGATAAATTAGATTCTGAAAGAATAAGATTCAAGTATACATTTGGACACTTTCTAGCTTTATAATGTTAGCAAGTCAATATCTCTGTGTCGCTTTACGTTCTCTTTTTATTAGAGATGATCTACTTGACAAAGGTATTGTAAAGATCAAATGAGGTAATATGGATACCTGTGCCATTCAGTATGGCAGCCATACACAGTGCTATGGTTTGACTGTGTCCTCTCCAAAATTCAGGTGTTGCCAATGTGTTAGTACTAAAAGGTGGGGCCTTTAAGAGGTGATAGGGCCATGAAGCCTCCTCCTTTATCAATGAGATTAAGGCCCTTACAAAAGAGGTTTCACACATTTGTTGAGCTTGCCTTTCTGCCTTCTGCCATGTAAGGACACTGTATTCTTCCCCTCTGGAGGGTGTAGGTCTCACCAGAAAACTAAGCCTGTCAATACTCTGGAATTTTGGAATACTCTTAATTTTGATACCCTAGTACTCTTAATTTTGGAATTCTCAGGGTCCAGAACTATGAGAAAATAAATTTCTGTTCTTTTTAAATTACTCATCTTGCTATTTTGTTGTAGCAGCACAAAATAACTAAGACATGGTCAGTTAAACTTAATTACAGTAAAAATCAGTTCCTCAGTTATACTAGTGCTAATTTTCAAATGCTCTTAATAGGCACATGTGATTAGTGGCTGCCGTATTGGATTGAACAGATATGTATGTTTCTATTATCGATCAAAATTCTGTTGGATAGTGCTGGTAAAACTCTTTATACATTATGGAGCATTAGAGAAATATAAGATATTTTATTTTTTTCCTTTGCTATTGAAGGGAGGTTGAATGAGATCAGTTTGTCTGCCTTGCTGCTAAGTTGTGGTAAGTTTTAAGACTCACGTGTGCTTTGGAGAGCCCTAGCTTTTTATATACAGTATAATAAAAAACCTAAGAAAGCTTTAGCAAGAGATGCAAGACTGGGGATGACAACTAAGCCTTATCTCATGTTTCACTGATTATACTGACACTGTGTTAAGCTTTCTAGGATTGCATATAGGCTCAGCATGAGAATTGCTGTGAATTGTTAAGTGATATTTGCATGGCTGTGGGAAAGAGTTGGGGAGCATGCATCCTATATATTTGCCATTTTTGTTCTGTATATGTTTATTTACTTTGTATTTGGCTGTCTTTACTCAAAAGTAAACATGTTTTGCTTTCCCTTTGTATAAACATATTTTCTGACTTCTAAGTTTCCAATATTTACTTTGTCAATTTTTGTCTCCTTTTCTTTTCCCTTCCTCAATATTATGGTTATGAAAGGGGCCAAGGGGACTTTGCTATGTTTCTTCTTACCCCCAGTGAACCTTCTTAGTTGCTAAGCTATCATTAGCTACAATCCCTTCTAGAATATGGTTAATTAAATTTCACTATTTCTTAAAGTGTTGAAAGAATCTATGGGATTAGTAACACTCAGCAGAATTTGGTAGGGTACTAATATGTCTGTAAATATTATAGGATTATATTTATTTTTCTTAACTGCTACAAGTGAGGTACTTCAGATATAATGGGAAATGTGAATAGTCTCACCTCATATAAACTTCAACTCATGGGTGCTTACTGATGGAGTCCCGGGCTGAGTATTTGGAGGTGGTGTTCAGATTCAGCAGAAGAGTGTTACGACTGATTCGCGATCAGTCACTAGCAACTATCCTACATTGATATCTGAAGAACTAAGATATTTTATTTCCCTGCAATTTAAAAAGACTGCCTTTTAAATGGCAGCAAAGGTCTTGAAAACTGTCATCTTTGTGCAATCTAATTTCAATCTTAACTCTACCTAGAGAAAAACAAATTCTTCCAAACACCATGAGTATGAATTCAAGCTCTTATGAAAACACTGGTAGAATTGTGACCCTATATGACACTAATGTTTCTCAGAAGCATAGCAAGGTAGTGATATAAACTTTTCTCTTGTGAAAAAAGCATACATAGTAAGTAACAGTCCTCTAGATATTGGAAATAGTAAACATTACCAGAATTTGTTCTGTAAAATGTGAAGAATGCCACCATAAATTTTCAACGAATAGTTTTACTGCTTCTCCAGATGTTTAGGACTGATAGAATAGATAATGACAGTTTTCTGAGGTGAAGAATCTGTGGAGAAAAATATCTCATCTTTACTACACAAAGTCAGAGGAGATGAGAGAAGGAGAAATGTATAGAGAATAAACGAATTCCAGTAAATTTAATCTGTGATAAAAATCAGAAGGATTCAAATATGAGATAAGAGCAGTGCATGCTTCCCATCTTGACCTGACAACATATGGTTTCCAGAGTGAAGATACGCTTTAAAATTTCACCTTGTTGCAGTGTGTCCTGCAGTGTTTAAAAGAAGCAAGTTGATGCACACATAGAATTTTATTCAATCTCCAAACCTGGGTAGATACTGATAATTGGGGCTAAAGGATGACCATGGTCCTTGCCCTTGAGGTGCTCACATCCAACAGAGAAGGCAGATCTGAGTGAGGCTGGGCTGATAAGAGGACCTGTCACCCAGTTAATTGATCTTTTGCAGCCATAATGACAGTCCAGACGCTGTCTCTGCTGACTAGCACTATTCTAGTTCCTTTGATTTGGAACACCTTCTTTTATATCTTCTGCTTATCTGAGCCCTACCTTTTTTTCCAAGGGACTCAAATCCCATCCCATTTGTGAAGTCTTTTTGGACATTCCTTATAGTTATTTAAATATCCGGACCAAGTTGATACTTTAAAGGGCTTGGATATTATAAAAATATCTTGATGTTCCCTATACACATAATTAAAAAATGTTAATCGTAAGTATAAAGAAGTCCTATAAAGTTCTTACTTTTATTTTGATGACCATTTTAATGCTATTTAAGGACACATCAAGGATCATACTGTTTCAAAAACTTTATTTTTCTGACTCTAATTTTGGTGCTTCTACATTGTAATCCTGAAAATATACTTGATTTGCTTTGCGGTAACCTAGTACTACTCAGGCCTGTCTCCTATACAGGACTGAGAGCACCATGTTCGTTGCCTTAGTTTACTATCCAGCAAGTGGCAGCTGGTAAATGTTTAGTAAGCATTTGTGGAGTGACAGAGTGACACAGTTCTTTATTGTCACTTGGCCTATGCTGTCTTTGATTATTACTATAGCATCCAGAATAAAATAGGTGTGAATACATTCTTGCTTGATGGTACTTGTGGTTGTGATGAATAGTTGTACACCGAAACTTGTGCTCCCTGTCCCATAGTTTAGGTTTAAGTGTATATTCTACACCCTCCCCCTCCCACCACCTTGCATCTTAGTTTGATTTTATGATTATTTCACATTAATGAAATGTGAGCAAAAGTGATGTGTGTTACCTCTGGGCTATAGTTTTTAAGAAACAGGATGTTCCTCCATGCTTTCTTCTTCCACTGGTGAAATGCAGAAGACTATGAAACCCTGAATGGTGGGACCACAAGACTCAAGGAGCCTGTGTCCCAACTCACATGTAGAGAAAAGCTACCTCCCAATCAGGAGTTCCAGAGTTGGGCCATTATCTATCTGAATAAGAAATAACCTTCTGCTCTGTCAAGCCTCTGACATTTCAGGGTTTGTTACAGTACTTAGGGTTATTCTAACTGATCAATCATTATAATTAAGTTCTTAAAATCAGCATCCCTGTTTTTTCTTGTTGGTGGCTCTCTCTTGCTGTTGGTTAGAGTACAGTATTGAAACCCAAATCATGGGCAAACTCCTTACACAGGCCAGAGAGTTGCTCTAAGCACTGAAGCTTAAATGGCTGTGCTTTGGTTTTTAAGGGAGGTCAATTGAAAGAATCTGGATTGACCAGTTTAAATCCATGTATTCATTTTGTGGAAAACATCCACATGAGAGTAGAATTATATGACCTTTCACCCAGGAAGACAATATTATACTTTATACACAGGTATTCTGAAACCACTGCTGCTTTTGTTTCTTAAGTCTGAAGATGGTGGCCTTTTGAGTTCTAAAGAAATATTCTACTTATAGAATGTATTTGGGAAATGAGTCTTGAATTCAAAAGTGAAAGCCATCAAAGCAAAGGCTACAGCAACTAAGATGCAATTTGGAAAACTTTTCTAGAGTACCTCCAAAAATAAATGTAAATATAGCTTAAAGTAAATTTGAATTTAATCAGGAGAATTGATCACAAAGAGTATTAATTAAATGAAAGTCAAATAATCCTAGAAGTTTATATATTTTTAAAATAAGTATATTGTTTTTATAATTCAGGATGTGATCTTTGACTTTTTTGAGTTTATATATTGGTTATTTTTTGAAAACTAATTGTTTAGTAAAACAAATAGAGTTATTCAATCAGTTATAAATAGAAAAAAAGGATTTGAAACATTTTAAGACTATTGTCATGCATTTCTTCAATGATTATTAAGATTTTACTATGTTCCAGTTACATTTTCATGTACAATAAAATTATTCCAAAACTATACAAATCCACTAATAGATACAACCATGAAACAAACTAAACTCATTGGAAAACAAAATTAAGGTGGGCAACCTGAAAAATGCTCTGTCTGTAGGAGGTTTAATGGGGATCATTGATTCGTAAAAGGAAAAATTACATATTTAAATTTGGCCCTAGAACAAATGATCAAACAAAAAAACCCAGGAAACGTTTCAAGGGGTACCCATGAAGGTTTTTCCATAGAAAGAGAAGACAGATGAGATAAATGTCATTATCTCAGGTAATTACAGGCTTATTCAAAATTAAATTTTATTTTTCATTATTTTATAAGGTCTTGAAATTAGCATTTAAAATTTTTTCCTTGATTATGAAGCTTTACGGCAGAAACAAAAGTACTCTGGCTCCACAAGCAGTAATAGTGTCCTGGACTGGCAGGTCCCCAGGATTGTCTTAATTTCCATTCCACCCTACACCTGAAATTCTCCTGTAATAAGCTGCAGAACTTTTACTGTAGTTGCAATTGGAGAGTTTATTTGTTGATAATAGTTCAAGAGGTCAGAGGCAACATGAGACACTGGCTACTAAACTCTAAATTCCCATAGTAGAATTCTTAAAAAGAACTTTAAAATGTAGTGAATCATTCTAAGAAATTAATCAACCTTCTCTTTCCTAAATAAATTAGAGGAAAGACATCCTCTAATTGCACTAGATTGAGAAGACTCTTTTGGTGGGAATGTGCCATCAAATGTATTCCTCCTTTCAATGTGAGCTTGTTAATAGTAAGGTAAGTACTACATGAACCAGCACACACTGCTCATGTATATGCACTTAGTGGAAAGTAAACTGATGAGCAGTTTCATATTGGCATCTCTGCTAAATGAAGACTGATGAAAATACAAATAAGAGAATAATGTAGCATCTACTTCTGAGTCTGATAGTCACCAAAGCAAAATACGAGCACTTTTGGTACAATTGGTAACTCTGTGAACCAACGATTTGTTAACTTGTTATTCATTATAATGAGTACTTATTGAGCAACAGAAATATACTAAAGCTAAGCTGAATAAAATTTTAAATATCTTGATGTGAGATGGATTATATATATAACATTTTAAATATATATATAAATATTTATATATTATGTATATAAATATATTTTATATATTATATATAATGTATATTTATATATTATATATAATAAATATATAACATATATATTTAAAATGTTGCTCACTCCATTACTTAGCTTGGCTCAGAAAAAAATGGCATGAATGGTATAAATGGTATGTTTTCAACACATGTGATAAGAAATTATGGGAAAAAGGAAATCTGGTTAGGGCATGAAAAAAACTAGAAGAGTGTTCAAGAGTTTTGACCTTTAGAATGCTTGCCTTTCAGCTTTCATCAGACTTGTCTGAGTGGTAGGTTTCCATGTAGTGTAACGTGAATACAATATGGACTCTGCTGTCAGAACACTGAGGCTCAAGTCCTGTCTTTGATGCTTGCCAGTTCTCTAACTTTGAGAAAGATACAAGCCTACCTGGTCCTCAGTTTTCCTCATTTGGCTGTTGGAGGTTTTATAGGTAGAATAGATTGGAACACTCATCTTCTTTGCAGTTTCCCTGGGAGGCATGGTAATATTTGCTTTACTTTCCAAGAGAGACCAGAAGCATTTTCAGAACACTTTTTTACCCACTGCAAAAACTTGTGAGAGACTGGTGAAATTGGGGACAGTCTGACATTTACTCTGTCCCATCTTCCGGTCAGTTCATACACCTGCCTGGGCCCAGGTGAGGCTGGAGCTCACATATGTAGCCTCTACTGGTAAACAGATCACCATCAACATACCACATGAGTCTGGCCCAGCCAAACTTAAATTGTCTCTGTTCCAGTTTTATAGCTTGACACTGCGTGGAAAAGTCAGGATGTTTGATATGGTTTGGCTGTGTCCCCACTCAGATCTCAGATTGAATTCCCATGTGTTGTAGGAGGGACACAGTGGAAGGTAATTGAATCATGGGACAGGTCTTTCTGGTGCTGTTCTTGTGATAGTGAATAAGTCTCACGAGAACTGATGATTTTATATGGGGGAGTTTCCCTGCACAAGCTCTTTTTGCCTGCTGCCATCCATGTAAGATGTGACTTGTTCCTTCTTGCCTTCTGCCTTGATCATGAGGCCTCCCTAGCCACGTGGAACTTTAAGTCCATTAAACCTCTTTCTTTTGTAAGTTGCCCAGGTTTGGGTATGTCTTTATCAGCAGCATGAAAAGGGACTAATATAATGGTCATTCCCTGATTATCTTCAATTCAGGAGGGATTGGCAAAAAAATGAAACTTTTGCACATTGAATTTGTCAGCCACCTTTAATAAAGCAGATGTCTTGGCCAGGTGCAGTGGCTCATGCCTGTAATCCCAGCACTTTGGGATGCTGAGGCGGGCAGATCACAAGGTCAGGAGTTCGGGACCAGACTGATCAACATGGTGAAACCCCATCTCTACAAAAAGTTCAAAAATTAGCTAGGCATGGTGGCACGTGCCTGTAATCCCAGCTTTCAGGAGGCTGAGGCAAGAGAATCGATTGAACTCAGGAGGCAGAGGTTGCAGTAAGCTGAGATCGTACCACTGCACTCTAGCCTGGGCGACAGAGTGAGACTCTGTCTTGAAAGAAAAAAGCAGATGTCTTGATCCTTGATTAGAAACTTGTGATTTGTGATTTTTGTGAGGAGTAGATGAATTAAGAAACATAAAAGCACGCAGATAGTAGTTGGCATATAACGAGTGCTATTAGGTGCAAGTTGTGATTATGATGATTATTATTATCTTCAATTAGATTGTAAAAGGTTGTGATTAATACTTCCAAACATCTAACATGATTCAGTATTATTACTTAATTCATGAGGCTGGTGTGAAGATTAAACTACATAATTTATATCAATGTGTCTTTTAAACTATAAGGCACATTATATAATAGTGATGATAATATAGTATTTAGGGTGCTATTCCTTGTCAAATTATCTTGCCTTTCCTAGATTTTCCAGGACCAGTTTAATCTCTTGGTCAAATAATGTAGTTAAGCACTACAGTTGAATTAATATTTTGTTGATATCCCAGCATGAATAATTTGTGGCAAAGAAACATCTTAGACATGCCATTGTTTAACTCTCTATTGAAACAAAGCTGTCCTGGCTCTCGACTTATGTCTGTTGTGTTATTCTAAAGATTGCAGAACATTTGTGTAAGAATCCAAGACTGGAAATAGTCTGGATAGATGTCAGTAGAGTATTTTAGTGTCAACCCAAACCTAGATTGATTTCCTTCAATTTACATACCTGCAGTTCTAAGACAAAGTACATTCACTGAATGGCCAGAGCAATTTCTTATTTGCACTATTGTCTTATAGTCCTCACTAATCTTGTCCTAATTTATTAATCAACAGACATTTCTTGTGCACTGTCTTTGTATCGGTTACTAATCCAGTTGTTGGGGATGTGGTGTAAATAAAACAGATAAAAAACTATACCATCTACAAGATTATATCCTGTTCACAGCATAATTTATTTGAAATAAAACATTAATTGTGGCTCCTTTAGAGACAGACTTAAAAGTGTATTTTGAGCTGGGTGCAGTGGCGCATTCCTGCAATCCCAGCCACTGGGAGGCTGAGATAGAAATCCAGGAGTTTGAGACTAGTCTGGGCAACATAGCAAGGCACCCATCTGAAAAAAAAAAGCATTTTATATAATTTGTAGGACACTATACATTGTAGGAGATGTTTAAATAAGTAAATACCTCTTTATTTTTATATGGAAACACTCCCAAAACTTTCGAGTGTTTACTGATTTATTAAGTTATTTGATCAGATTAACCTAATGACATTATTTGTATATTTCTTATGTGATCGATTAGGACCAAAGTTCTAATAGATAGTTGTCTTCAGAATAGATAATACCACTACTGTGTTTGACTCACTACTTTTTAATGTTTGTCAATGCATAATAGTTGTACATATTTATGGGGGTAATGTGATGTTTTGATACATGCATATGATGTATAGTGATCAAGTCTGGGTGATTGGGATATCCATCACTGCCAACATTTATAATTTCTTTGTGTTCGAAACATTTCAGATAATCTCTTCTAGCTATTTTGAAATATGTAATAAAAATTGTTAACTATCGTCACCCTCTTGTGGTATCAAGCACTGGAAGTTATTTCTTCTAACTGTATTTTTGTATCCGTTAACCAGCCCCTTTCTCATAGCTTGTCCCAGCTTCTGGCAACCACCATTGTATTCAGTACATCCACGCAACTCAGTAATTTTAATTAAGAGCTTCACATTTTCCTTAACAACCTTCAGTCACTAAAACCTCCTTTTCCTAGAACTTGAGGTACATGTGTTCTTTGAATGAATATCTTTAAATTTTGATCAGATGATAGTGATATCATGATCAGAAGATAGTGATATGTATGTTTCTAACTTAGTAACTCTTAAATAATCACTTTGAAGAAATTCTTAGGGATTTCTTAGGGAAGAATTTTCTCTCTGGGATTTGCTAATTTCGGTTGAAACAATGAAGAGTTACATGTTAAGTTAGATCTGAAAAATGGTTCTCTGTGTTAAAAACTGTAAATGGCTCAAGTTCAGAAAGACAAAGAGAAGAATATTTGTATTAGCAGTTTAAGATAATCCAACCTGGCTTATTTATAGAAAACAAGAGATAAATTTTCATCATTTCTTTTATATGTTAAATATCTTTCCTAATTTGCAGTGCATTCTGCCATCCTTAACAAAGTTCCTCTCTTGCATGGCTTGAGTGCTCTTTCTCTCTCACTCCCTTCTCTCCCTTTCCTCTTTCTTTAATCAGATAACACAGACTTCAAGCTGAATGGTTTAGGATATGAAAAGTGCATGGTAAGTGGAATGTAATTAAATTATATGGGCTGATAATGAATCAGTAAGATGCTATATTCCATGTAGACTTGACTGGCTTTCATTCAAATTACCCAGTCTCATCTCATTATTTTTAGAACTTTCCTATTTTATAATCATTCCTTGTTCCACTTAGTTTCCCAGAGAGGAAGCTCAGGATCTTTTCATTTTTGCATAGTCAGATTCCAGACTGGTGCTTAGGACCTTGAAGATCTTTTGTCTGGAAGAAGAATAAGTAATTAAGCTGAAGATACAAGTCAGGCCCACCAATCTGAGCAGGTACAGTGCACACTGTGGTGCCTGCCCCAGAACCCTCTTCAAGGCTGACCCATTCCTGGATTCTCACTCCGCCTCAGGTATTCTTTTCTCACTTCCTTGCAGGTGTATCTCCTGAGAGCACATCACACCCAAACTTCTGCACACAATTCTCCATCTCAGAATCTATTTCCAAGAAACCCAACCTAAGACAGAAAGAGAGTGGGTTAGGGTGGTGCCTCCTCTTAAAAAAATTCTCAAAGCCCAGTAGAGGTATAAAGTTATCTAAAGCACATTTAAAAGGTGAATGTTCTCTAGAGCGAGTTGAAGTAGGGAGTAGGCTGTTTGCACAATTGGGTAATTATGGTGAAAGGGAACAGGAGGTAGATACCTACAGGAAAATGTAGTCTATAATTAAGAAGAAAGGCAAGAGACAGGACTTCCAGTGCCTAAAGAGAGGTCACATTGATGTGTTGCCTGCACCTGTTATGGAGCTGGAGAACACTGGCAATTGAGGCCAGGCCCAGCCCACCTGGTTCTCATTCTCCAGCGATTGGTAGATGTTGCTAGAGACACATGTGGAGGGCTAAGGATGCAGATACATCACTTGAGGGAGAAATGAAAGTTAAGTGAATATCTTCATTTTCTGTGAAAAACCAATGGAAGTATTAAGATATAGTGGATATGTCTGGCCAGAGTTGCTGGAGACACTAGGGTAACAAGGATAGAGGCATTAGTGTTTTTTTTTTTTGTTTTTTGTTTTTTTTTTTTGAGATGAAGTCTCAGTTTGTCACCAGGCTGGAGTGCAGTGGCATAATATTGGTTCACTGCAACCTCCACCTCTCGGGTTCAAGTGATTCTCCTGCCTCAGCCTCCCAAGTAGCTGGGACTACAGGCGTGTGCCACCATGCCTAACTAATTTTTATATTTTTAGTACAGACGGGGTTTGACCATATTGGCCATGATGGTCTTGACCTCTTGACTTCGAGATCCACCTGCCTCGGCCTCCCAAAGTGCTGGGATTACAGGTGTGAGCCACTGCTCCTGGCTGAGGCATCAGCTTTAGAATCTTACATTGAAATCTTTACTCATTCCCTTCCTAGTTAGAGTCTTTGGTTAATTCATTTGATTTCTTTGAGACCAGCAAATTGGAGATAATATCAAAGGACAGTTAAGAGAATTAAACAATATATGCAATACACTTAACACAGTGTATTACATATATATCTTGCATCATACAAATAATTACCTATGTATTTAACACCTACTGTGCATTGCATAGGTATTAAATACATAAGTAATTATTTGTATGATGCAAGAATGTTGCACAAATACCCATATGACTGCTGGCAAGAAATGCGTTAGCCTCAGCAGGAAGAAGAAATAGCTCCTTCCTCCATTCCAGGACATTGAAGATGATATTAAATAGAGTTTCTTCAGTAGAGCTGAATTACAAAGTACAGATCTATTCCAGGGCATGAATTATCTTCTTCCTTTCTCACGATTTTGTAGAGGTACTACTTGGACATGTAAAAATTTACTTGCAAAATGGTAAGCATATTTTATGCAATACATGGAAATCCTCATGTTCATGTGAGGCTATAATTGTTAGACCCACAGAAAGTCACTGAGGGTTTGTTGTATTTTAATGTCACCTGTTGCTTTCTTTATCTAATATTTAATTTAAAGTAGAGTAGTTAACACTCTCTATATAAGTTTAAAACAAAGTAACCAGAGCAGTCAGTAAGCAGCAAATTGGATGCTCCCATTAGGTAAGCTGATCGGGCACAGGCATGGAACCACAGAACTTAAAGTTGGTGGTGATATCTGAGCCTCTGGTGCCTCAACCCGTTACTCCATTGAAGAGTAGCTGTAGGGGTGAGGGACTTGCCAAGAGACCTGTAGCTTCTTAGAGAAAAGATGGATCATGACCAGTGTCTTCAGAACTCTTTGCACTGCACCAGACAACCTATGCAATCCATCCCTGAAAAGACACAGACATGATGAGCTAGGGGTGGCCTTCCAGGTGCATGTACACACAGACTGTCAATTGATCAGTTCAATACATTATACACACCCACCCACGCATACTCCTGGACACAGTTTAGGCTCATAACAACTCAAAAGAGAACTGTGAATCTCATAGGAATTAGTACAGTTTGGAGATGGAATCAAAACAATTATTTCGAGTTTACATAAACACTTTACTCTTTAACAGGAATAAATTCTGCCAAAGCTATGGAACTAGACTAATATTTTTGTCTGAGGGGAAAACTTAGCTTTACTATCAGAAAGTTAATGATTATAAAATATGTATTTGTTTATATCCATAAAGTTGTCAACATAGAGTATGATGACTAAAAACTAGCATTAACTAAACCAAAAGGTTTCTGAAATATACATCTTTGCCAAAAATGTGTATCAGAGCTACTGTGGAACCAAATATCTCAATTTCTTAATGAGAGTCCCTCCTGTACTCTTATGTGGGCAGTGTCTGTGTGGGGTGGCACCCGTTTGCCTTGTTACATCCCTCTTCATCCATGACCCTATTTGGGGCCTAAAAGACTGATCTTGTCAGATAAGATAATCCAGCTTCCACTCCCTCAGCTTTTGTTTGGATTTGGTCAATGAGAGGCTCTGGTAGGAGGTCAGACATAGGGAGAAAGTAAGGATGGGGTATTTATTTCCATGGCTCCTCTCCTGTGGTGCTACAGGTGGACTGTTTTTGTATCCTTCCACCTATGATCACAGCCTGTCTGGCATCCTCCTACTGCCATGACTCTCAATAGGCTAGCTTCAGCACAGGACAGGTAGTGGCTTCTCCTGTTGTCAATCCTAGGCTCTTTCACTATTCCTGTGGCTTCCTTTAATCCCATCTTTTATGTTTTATAAATAGTCCTTTCATTAAAATCTCTTCAATTACTTTTTTGGATTGTGTTTTAAGTTTCCTAGCACTACTTTGATTGATTCAGATATGCACCCAATTTGTACCCACACAGCAATATATTGTCATTAAATATCTTAAAGTCCCCAGGGTCTTCTTATTTGCTTGTGTTTCTCAACTCTACTGTAATAGACTGAAATACATATATGGCCATTTTGCCATATCCAAGAGGCAGTCACCTTATATCTGTCCTCTCAACCAGGCCAAAACTTAAACTCCTTCTATCTCTTTTTCATGGTAATTTCTCTGTCTATAGTTATTATTTGGTCTTCAGAAATAATTTTTGAGTTGTGGACTCCTTTGTGAATCAGGTGAAAATATAATTCCCCTTTTCAGAAAATTATATACATATACATAAATTTGCATATGATTATGGTTTCTCCTATTGAACTGGGAATTGATTTTGTTCAGAGAATATTTTCCTCATGGAAAAAGCCATGTAAATTTACTGGTGATTTTTCAGGAAATAAGAGGAATCTAAATTGTACCAAAAAAAAATCCTAAGAGTAAATATTAACTCTGTACAAATTAAGCCATATGATGTTAAACTTGAAAAAGAGGTTGACATGGCAATGTGAATGTTATCTTGGACACTCAATTGATTTTGACATTTTTATTTTGATGGCAGCTGGCACTAAAACCTGTGACTCAAAGGTACATTGCTGTCAAAGAACACTGGAATTCTCCAAGACTCTCTTGGGTTTAATTTGTGTAGCATTATTTTTTCATCAAATCAATGAGGTTACTTTTGCAAAGATGGCATTACCAATTCTCTCTATACCAGGAAAGAAAGGATTATGGGGTCATCTTTAAGCTTTAAAGTTGTCTGAGAAGAAGAAATATGCAAGGGAACTATTCAGCGTTTTCAGTTATTTTCAGATTTCTTTCTGCAGGGGAGCCTGTGAAGGCCTAACTGGGAGAAACAGTTTCACCAGCACCTCAAAGTCGGCATGTATGTCTGCCTGCAATTTCAGTTTGCAAACAGGAGCTTGGACTTGACTTGATCAGTTAGGATGTTTCTGGCTGCAAGTACAAAAGCCCAAGTCAATGATGAATTATACAGTAGAGAAGTTTATTATCTCACATGACAGAGAGTCCAGAAGTAGAGTCAGCTTTTGTCAGGGTGGTGACTCATTGATCCATAATGTTATCAAGAGCTAAATTCTTTCCATATTTCTGCTCCATTAGACAGCTTGAAATTCAGACTAGTTCTCCTATTGTTGCAAGTCACCTACCTGGAGAATCTGATGTAACATATGTTCTTGTTAACACTGTAAAAGAGAATTCTCCTCCTAACTATGACTGGACCAATGCAGGCCATGTAATTTCTCCTTTACCTACAACAGTACCCAGTACCCAGAACAATGTCATGTGTAGACTGGCCTCAACTAAGGAGGAACAATTTGGCAATGAGATTTGTTTTCCTTCAGTCATTTGGTGAGTGGGGGAAAGAATGTCCGAACTAAAATCAGGATTCCATTAGAAAGAAATAAAGTGAAATGAATGTTGGGAAAATAACTAATGTTCCCTACTGATATTTTCAGTAGCATCTATAATATCACCTGTAGGAAGCATATAGAATGATTTACTTTAGCCAAAAAGATCTGCTAATTAAACCAACCATGGAATAAATCTCCATCAAATTCTTCCATGAGCAAAAGAAACTATCAACAGAGTAAACAAGCAACCTATAGAATGTGAAAAATATTCACAAATCATGAAAGACAAAGGAATTTAAGCTAATCAACAAGCAAAAAAACAAATAACCCCATTAAAAAAATGGGCAAAGGACATGAACAGACACTTCTTAAAGGAAGACATACAAGCAGCCAACAAACATATGAAAAAATGCTCCACATTACTAATAATCAGAGAAATGCAAATCAAAATCATAATCACAATGTGATACCATCTCACCATTCTGAGATATCATTTCAGCCATTCATTCAGAATGGCTATTATTAAAAAATCAAGAAACAACACATGCTGGTGAGGCTGTGGAGAAAAGGGAATGCTTATACACTGTTGGTGGGAATGTAAATTAGTTCAGCCACTGTGGAAAGCAGTTTGAAGATTTCTCAAAGAACTTAGAGCTACCATTTGATCCAGCAATCCCATTACTATGTATTAAACCAAAGGAAAATAGACCATTATTCCAAAAAGACACATGCACTCATTTCTTCACTATACACAATATTGAATTGAGTTCATTTCCTCACTATTCACAATAACAAAGACATGGAATCAACCTTAGGTGCCCATCAATGGTGGATTGGCTAAAGAAATGTGTTACATATACATGGAATACTATGCAACCATAAAAGAATGAAATAATGTCCTTTGCAGCAACATGGATGAAGCTGGGGGCCATAATCCTAAGCAAATTAATGCAGGAACATAAAACCAAATCCACATGTGCTCACTTATAAGTGGAGCTAAATATTGAGTACCCACGGACACACACGTGGGAAAAACAGACCCTGTGAACTACCAGAGGAGGGAGAGTGGGAAGGGGGAATGGGCTGAAAAACTACCTATTGGTACTAAGCTTACTCCTTGAGCATAACATACCCATGTAACAAACCTGCAGATATATCCTCCACATCTATAATAAAAGTTGAGAGGGAACAAAAGGAAATTGGCACCATACTGAGGTTTTGATACAGTATTAAAAAGTGTCACAATAAAGGTAGTTAACAGAGTATCTTTAAAAAAGTGTCTGGCCTTGCGCATTGGCTCATACCTGTAATCCCAGCACTTTGGGAGGCCAAAGTTGGCATATCACAAGGTCAGCAGATCAAGACCATTCTGGCCAACATGGTGAAACCCCATCTGTACTAAAATACAAAAATTAGCCAAGTATGGTGGCATACGCCTGTATTCCTAGCTACTCAGGAGGCTGAGGCAGGAGAATCATTTGAATCTGGGAGGCAGAGGTTGCAGTGAGCCGAGATTGTGCCACTGCACTCTAGCCTGGAGACAGTGTGAGATTCTGTCTCAAAAAAAAAAAAAAAAAGTAATTGTTCTAACAATGGATAGTCTTTTTCTCTAAAAGGAGCAAAACTTTTCCCTTAAGTTTTATTGTGTTTCAAAAACTACTTTATTTGAAATCCAGCAAACTTAGGTGTATGATGAAGAATATGAAGATACTAACTTCACATTCAGGTATGTTTTTGAATTCAAAGTTATAAAAAGGCAGTGATTTCATAACCTGGATTTGACAAGATCCTAGCATTAGACAAGACATTTTTCTGGATCGTTGGTAGGGGATTGAGTCAGACACATTGACGTGATGAGATGTGTAGTTTCTTTCTCTATAAAAGCAGCAAAATCAGATGTGATGCTAATGTTGCAGACATTCCATTTATACACATACCAATATTTTTCTTCAACAGAGTTTTAATCAACCAAGAACTCTTTCAGCATCTTGGAGATGTTGATGTGTGGTGTCCAAAACTGATGCTCCAAATAGCAATTATTTAAAAATATCAGGAAGCAAATATGTAGACAAAAATTCAGAAGTTGGCTTCTCAAAAAGTGTATGAATGAACAGTTTCTCCATTACTTGCTTAGACATGTCAGTGATTTTGGAGTAGGTAACTTTTTTTCATTTTGACAGTAGCACTGCTTTGGGGCTGTTAGTAAGGTTGGCACCCTTTGCCATGGGATTTCATGGCTAAGTCAGATTCTCCTGAATGCTACTCCAGCTATTTCCTTTCCACATTTCTCCCATTTAGCATCCACCTGTGTTTTTTTCTCCCAGATTACTTCTTTGATTTTCCTTCTTACTACTTTCCTGATTCCCACATTTTCTTTTTCTTATTTACTCATCCCTCTCCCTCCTGTTTTCAATAACCTGTTTTCCATAACATCTTCCTTGGATTTCCTTTGTTTCTGTCATGGATCCTGTGGAAGAATCTTTCCAGCAACAGAATATAATAGTGTTTTCCATGAAAAATGTTAGTACTTTTATTATCCTTTGTGAATTTTGATCCACAGAGGGTTGAACAAGTGTGAAAGAATGGGAGTGTGAGTGTGAGTGTGTGTGTGTGTTTGTGTGTGTGTGAGAGAGAGAGAATTAAAAAAAACTGATACATTTTCTCTCTTAAACAATGATTATATTGATGACTGATCTGACAGGTAGAAAAGAAGGAAAGGAATCACTTTTCCATGAGTGTGTTTCAAGTATGCTAATGAATTAAGGTTTGGTGAAGGACCTTAAGGTATTAGGATATTCCTAGATTAAAAATCCTACCAGTCTCTCTTTTTTCTTTAATAGAAAAATTTTATTATTTATAATGAGAGTGAGGGGATGTCTATGTTTGGGCATCTTAGTAGAGTGAAGAGGGTACACATGTGGGATAGTCCAAAGTAGGGTATCAGAGCCCAAGCTGGGTGATGGGGATATCACATGGGGTGGGTGGCCTGTCATGGAATTTTCAGAGAATGCACAGGTTTAGGAGAATATATAGATGGAGGGGTAGGGATGAGTGACTGACATGGGTTTCAGAGACTGAACAGAGTGGGGAGGATATCCATGTGCAATCATGACCTGAGTGGAATAAAGAGGATATTTATGTGGGAAGGTGGTAGTTCCAAAGATGGGAGACAATTAGGGAAGTGTTTCAGTAAGTAACTATGTTAAGGTAAATGGGAGCCAGGTTTCTCACTGTTGGAAATAGAAATTGCAAATATGGAAAGGGAGAAAGCTGGAATAAACTCAATGGAGTTGGAAGATTTAAGTATGAACTCATGGTTTTCAGTATCTATAGAGAGATAATAACTATCATTGTAAACATGTGTGGATTTATACATGTGTGCAATACGTATATTCCCATGATTTTAACCTCTGTCCAGTGAGCAGTCTTTGGAGCAGTACCACCCTATATGCAATAAAAACTCCTAGGACTCAGACCTTGGCTTCTAAATACCATTCTTAAGGGAACCAGGAGTCCTTGTAGAACTATAGATGATTCCAGGTTGGGAGAAGGGAAAATACAAATGATCTTGGAACATCTTATAACATAAAGCAAAGACATGCTCAAAAGAATGACGATGTATCCAAGAACACAGGAACCACTTTGAAGGGGTTCCCACCGGCCAAATCTTGTCAATTTCAGCTTCAAAACAAATAATGATAGTAATGGATTATAGCTCATGGAATAATATAAACAGTCTATACTGACAAAAAATAAGTGAATGAATAAATTAAAAGTTTCAAAATATGTCTCCACAAAATATCATTAATTACACAGGGGAAAAGAGTAACTTCAAAGTTGAGAAGACTGGCAGAAATAATCTTAAGCAATCAAAGTGAACATAACTAATAATAGAACAAATTGCAATCATGCAGCATTTAATAAGAACAAATAATCACTTCTGTGATATTTCTACTAAAGGTGTATAAACTGGATCTGTCATGAGGAGACACTAGACAAACCCAAATTGATGAATACTCTATTCATCTGTATTTTCTAAATTGTCAAGGTCATGAAATTTAAGACTGAGACCCCATTCCAGATTGAATGAGATTAAAGAGATGATAATTAAATGCAACACTTGATTCTGAACAGGATTCTTTTGCTATAATGAACATTACTGGACTGAGGAATAGAAGGCATTGTTTCAATATTAATTTTGGATTTTGAAGGTTGTACTGTAGTTATATAAAGAATGTCTCATTTCTTTGCAGGAAATGCACACTAACGTATTCAGCTGTGTTGGAGCATTAGGCTGGCAATTTATTCTCAAGTGGTTTAAAAACGTTCTCTGTGTTGCAATTTTGATTGTTTCAAAATAAATATATAAAATGTACACATGAAAAAGGTAAAAACATAAAAATTAAAGGAGGGAAAATTACTTCCAGCTGTAAGTACAAGAAGGGTTTTATGGAGAAGGAGGTGTTTGCATGGGAACTTGAAGGATAGAAGGATCTGGTCAAGCAGAGGTAAAGGAGATTTATTCTAGGCAGAGAATACACATGGGCTGTGTAGACTTGTGAGTGGCCAGTGGGTTCTCTACCCTCACAAAATAGAAATTGACCAAGAGTCTAAGATAGACCGTTTATTGGGGCTTTCACCTGGAGCAGAAAGGGAAACTACAGCAGAAAGAGATCTGCTGCTGGCTTTCTGAAAGTGGGTTAGCTTGAACTTTTATTTTTTCTAAGCTCTCTTCCAGGTGACATTATTGCATGTTTGCAGTGGTCTGTCGACTGCACCTGTGCAGTCTCTTGTCATGCTTCTTTATATGTCTCATGTCTCATTAGCATCTTCAATCTCCTCCCTGGGCTATGATTTTTACTATTAAAATGAAACAAAGGTTAAGTTAGGGTGAGCTAAGACCCTACAGAACATGTGTATTTGGGAAGGGTCTTTTGGAAAGTATCTATGCTTATGGCCAGTACATCTGTGGTTAGAGTGCTCTATTTCTTTTAGGTCTGATTGGTTGATTTTATGAGAGTCAGTGGCTGCAAGGTTATGGAGCTGGGTATAGCTGTAATCAGCACAGCACGTAAAGAAGTGGGGAGAGGTCCCCTCTCCTGCATTCCCTGTCTGCTTCAGACTTACTGAATTTTCCACTCAACTACACACACACACACACACACACACACACACACACACACACACACAGCCACTGCCTTTGTTCTGGCTCATTATTTTTGGCTCAGACTATTGCAACAGCCTCCTAACAGGTCTTCCAGTCTCCCGACAAGGAGCACAGAACCTACTGTGGAGTTAAAAGCCAGGGATTTAAAAGGAGAAGGTGGAAAGTAGAATGAAGATAATTTTTTCCTCCCAGGAAAGTAAATCCTCCTACTAAATAGAAAGGAAGTATCCAACCTTGCTAGAGAATTTCTATTTTATAGACTAAGCTGTGAAATACAGCTATAATAAAGAACTAGCTAACTAGAGACAGCAGCAGTTGAATATGCTCCTGTGTTCAAGCCTCTTTTTAGAAACCATTTTGTAAAGAGGGCTGTTTACTAATCTACCTGCTTTGGGAACTAGGATCTAGTTATGAAAATAGAATTTATTCTGATAAAAGTTATACAGATTTAACACAGAAACTCATGATGATTTACCAGGTTGAAAATGAGAAGTACAAATCATCCATATGCCATAACCCCAATAACTACTGGCAAATTTTCTTCTAGAGTTCCCCCAACTCACATACATGCTCATGTAGATATCTGGGATAATTCTCTGCCTTTTTAAAAAACTTAATTATAATTAGCTTGTCTGGCTATGAAATAATCTTTGAAATGTGATTTTTAAAATTATAGATAAGTCATTATTATTAGAAATTTAGATTTTTCCCTTGTAACAAATAGTGCTGCAATGACATTTATCTTTTTAGTATAACCCCTCAAAATGTAATAGAATAAAAGGCTAAATATTTTAAGCTTTTTATATAACTTGGAAATCTGATCTATAGAAGAGTATTTCAATGTGTACAACCACCAGTTGTAATGAAAAGATGAGAAAAGTCTTGTAAAAGTTGGTTACTTCACTCAGTTTAGGCAACCTTTTGTTTTCCTGAAAATACCCAAACAGTACCTTTAAGTACTTTGCATGACCTTTAACCCCTGCACAGCTAAGACTGTAAGGGATGAAAAAATGCATAAAGAATTTTAATAGATTTTACTAACAGAATTGAAGCAGTGTTAACTTATGAATAGAATGAATAATGTTTCAGCCATTATTTGTGCTATTTTAAGATGGCAATTGAAACAGAAAATTCAAGTGATATAAAATTTTACACTTAATGAAAATTCCATCAACTAAAGTAGGTAAGATTGCTTTTAATTATCACAAAATAAAAAATTATAATGCTCTGTTAGCAATCATAATACAGTAGAATAAAAATGTTATATTTGGTTGACATTCACCGTTCAATTATCTGCTTGTGGGTTAATCTGCTTTGTTGATTACATGAAGTAAATTTTAAGGACATTTAAAAATGGTTTCTAGAAAACCAGATACTGTATGTTCTTACTTGTAAGTGGGAGCTAAACATTGGGTATACACAGACACAAAGATGGAAATAAGGGACACTGGGATTCCAAAAGAGGGGGAGAAGGAGGGGGGCAAAGTTTGAAAAACTTTCCTATGTTCGATACTCGGGCGATGGAATCACTAGAGCTCAAACCTCAACATCATGCAGTATCCCCATGTAAAAACCTGCACATGTACCCCCTGAATCTAAAATAATATTAAATTAAAAATTAAAGTGACTTCTACTCATGTCCAGCACAATAATTATCCTTTTTTTAGAATCACCTAGCTAACATATGCCCAGACAATCCAAACTCATTTTTTTTGCCACTGGAGGCAAAATGAAATTAGGAAAGAAAATTTACTGCTGAACTCGTCATACAACAAGGTCTCGAAACACATATCAATGACTTCTGATTATCCACAATTTTACATTCTCTCATTAGCAGAGGTAATTGGAAGCTAAATGAAACAATTTTATTTGCGGAAATCAGAGTAATTGCTCATATCCATTATGCCTGTCTTTTAGAGTTTAGAGAGTTCGTGGTTTTTAAAATCCATAAAGTTTCTGAAGAACAGTGAGTCTACAGGAGAAAAGGCATGAAACAATAAATTCTAACAGAGATTAAGTATTTCATATGTGCTGTTATATTATCATTTTGTGTTTTCTCATTTTGAAAGCAGTTACTCTTTATTAAAGGACTAGATCACAAAAATATTTATGGTAGATGCCTTAGTTCATTCCTCTAATAAGCCTGTTGATCTGATCTTCTCTGCTGCCAGCATCTCCACCTTCTACAAAAGGAGTGGTCTTTTCTTCATGCCTCCTCATGGAGAGGATAATTTGGAGGCCACAGGAAGTTATTCACTTCTTTGAAGTGTTTTCCAACAGTATAGATCTCATGAATCAGATCCTCCAAGCAAATAGTGCCATATTTGCCAAGAGATTGAGCCGTCAAAGTGTTATCTGTCAAGGCTATTAGTTTATTGATTTTTCCATAAACACTGTTGTAGATTAGTTCGTTTACTGACTTCAGGTTTGGGTACCCTCATGCAACACGTGGCTCTATAAGCCTCAGCATTTTAATTGAAGCCTTGTTCAACTTAACAAAGGTTCCATTGAAGATCTGACAAAGGTGAAGAAGCTTCAGTAATACCTTTTGGACCTTTGGGCACACACCATTGATTGGTATTTCTGATTCTGTTGAAAAATGCCATTTTAGATTCTGCAGGTATGTAGAGGTTGCCAGTTTTTCTTGCCATTTTGGCCATCAGAATCTCCATTCTGTCCGTCTGCCTATATTCCTTGTAATAATGCTTCAGGTTTTCTTAGATAAGCATTCTCCTTGCCTTTACAAGCATCTTTTGGGCAAACTTCTTTCTCAGGTGCTTGATCTGCAAAATTCCTTCACTTTTTCTTGAGGGTTTTTGGCAAAGCAGGAACCTTCTTCTTTTTGACGCACTCCTTGGTTCCCACCATAAAAGAGCATATTATCACTAATTTAATATCAAACTTCAAAGCGTTGCCATTTTACAGATGAGGAAACCAAGGATTTGAACCCAGGTCATCCTAGATTTGAATCCAGATTTGTCATCAGTCAGCTTTTTGCAAGCAGAATATCCGTATATGGAAGCAGTTGTTACTTTAGGATTTAAAAGAAGTTTGTTGTATTATTAATTCCCTTTTCTTCCCTATATATTTATTGAATGCTGCTCTTCTCCTGGAATGGAGCCCTAGGAATACAATAGCATTAAGACACAGTTTCTTCCCTTAAGAAACAACCTTCGGGAGCTGTTTAGAAGTTGCAGTCTTTTCCAGAAGTGACAGAAAGTCTAGCTTAAAATGATCTGAGGAAAACCAAGGAATTTATTAGTTTCTATAATTAAATAATCCAGGGATGAGACTGGTTTCCAGTTTGATCCACGGTTTCAGATGGTTTTCTCTGTCCCTTCATTTCTTGGTCCTACTTCATTTTTGGTCCACCTTGCAGTCCCTTGTTGTTGTAAGATGACTTCCAGCTTGAAGCTTTGTTCAGGCTCCCCAGGCGAAGTTTCACTGTGTCGTATTAGCTCTCGTTGGGCACATGCCAGTCACTGAACCAATCACTGGGGTGTGGAGAATGACTTGTATCAAGCAGCTTTGCCTAGGTCATGTGTGGGACCTCAGTGGTGGGGTCAAGTCAGTGGTCATGTGTGGGACCTCAGTGGTGGGGTCAAGTCAGTGGTCATGTGTGGGACCTCAGTGGTGGGGTCAAGTCAGTGGTCATGTGTGGGACCTCAGTGGTGGGGTCAAGTCAATGCCATGAGAAGAAACTGGGCTTAGTGTAAGAGAAGGAGAAGTCATCCAGAGAGAAACTTAGTTACTGAGAGAGATGACTAGAAGCTGGGAGTGAAGAAAAATGTCCAAAACAGAGGTGAAAGTATTAAGAGACTAGACAATGTAATGCACAGAATGCTGCAGGGACCAAAAAAGGAACACTTGATTCATTCTTGGCCAGATCATGGAAGTAGATAGCAGAAAATAATGTTCAAGCTGAAACCTGAAAGATAATTAGTGGGAAAGCTACACTGGGCTACAGAGGTAGGCAGAGACCAGACCAGAAAAGTCCTGGAGTTCATATGATGCAGTTTGGATTTTATCAGGAGGGCAATTGGATTAAGTGTCCTCTTATTACCTTTTATATCATTAAAGTATTTGTTTTGGAGTTGTCCCTACTTTTTCTCTGATATTTTAATCTTATTTTTCCTCTGTTCCTATTTGCTCTCTTAATTCCAACTAGGCACCCCACCTGCTTCCTGAATATCACTTTTTCTGTGTTTCTTGCCCCACACATCTGCTTGGATTCAGTAGGTTATTATCAATCATCAACTCTAGTGAATCAACTCAGGGAAATGTCTACATTTCTAAACTGAATAATGATGGCTTTTACAAAGCACTTTCCTTACAAGGGAACTTACTATATGACAGAGGTATTTCAAACTCATGGAAGAAAGGTGAATTATTCATGAATAGAGTTGGGACCATTTAGTAGTCATCTATTAAAAAAAACAGTTAGAACCCTATTCATACCAAAATAAATACCAAAGGCATTAGTAATTTACATAGAAAATCATAGGTGAAAACCAGGAAGTTTCATTTTTTTTAAAAAAAATCTTGTGTTAATAGAGATGTTTTTGAATATAAAACAAAATGTAGAAGCCACAAAAGATTGATTAATACACTAAGTTATTAAAACTAGATAATTCTGTAAGGTAAAAATGCCATTAATGAAGTCAAAAGACGAATGCCACAGTAGGAAAAATATTTGCAGTTCAGATTATATACAAAGGACTAATTTCATCAGTGTTAAAGGGGTTGCCAAAAACCCATTCAAAAAGAACACCCACCCCATAAAAGAACTGAAAATATAAAGAGAGAAAAGCAACCACTAATGGTTTTTATTAAACTATGAACTAATGCTTAAGCAATCTCATACTTAGAAGGAATGCAAATGAAACTACCATGAGATTCTGCTACTCACTCATTAGATTATAAAATATCTCAAATTTTGATAACACATTGTGTTGGTGATGTGTGGGGAAACAGGCACTCATACATTGCTACTAGGAATTTCAACCAGTACACATTTTCCAGAGGGAATTCAGCAGCAACTACCAAATTACCAAGGCACATACACTTTGGTTCAGCAATTCCACTTATAGGAAATTATCTTACATATATACTTGCAGAGGTGTTTCTACAAAGATAGTTATTGAATTATTGTTTGTAATAGCAGAATTTTTCAGAAACAAAAATTATGACAAAAATCCTATAAATATGCCTTAATAACAGACCAGTTAAATAAATTGTGGTACCCTTACACGTGGAATAGGATGTAACCATTAAAAATAATAATGCAACATGGAATAACCTACGAAATATAAGAGAAAATAGGATGCAGAACAGTGCATATAGTGTGATACGTCATGTGTAAACTGTATGTTTGTATACTCATTTAATATCTCTGGACTCATATGCAAAAACATGATTACAATGACTGCCTCCAGGGAGGGAAACTGATAGCTGAAAGACAGGTGAGAGGAACAATTGATTTTTGCATATATTACTTATCCAAATAAATCCCTCCCCTCTCCTTAAGTATGACTGAGCTTTCATGCTCCAACAAGTCAACTGATGCTTCTCTTGAAATAAAATTACCTCTCTTATCTCACATCTTCCAGAGCCTATATGCCAAGTTATCTAATGAGATAGATATATAAAATGCTTTGTAAGGCATAAAACACTGAACAGAAGAAAAGACTATTATTAGTACTAATCTAATATCTTGAATTTTGTTAATTTGACAAGTGAAACATGGAAATGTTGGAGTAGAAAAATAAATTTCCCTGATCCTAAGCCTTCCCCTCTTCTGCGTATTTAATCTTTCCTTGTCAGAGTAAGAAACACATCCTCCCAAAGTTTGGTACAGTGCTTAGCTCACTGTGGGTGTTTAACGAATGTTAAATAATAATAATAGCTATTTATGGATCATTGCACTGCTTGATAATACTTTCTCTCCATTGAATCACACCTTTTAGCAAGCCGTTTTTAAAAATGTGTTCCTAACTAAATTAAGGTGGAATAATTCACAGTGAGAATTGATATTTATATAAAAAAGAGAACTGGCACAAAATCAATGATTTAAACTGCAACTTTCCAATCCCTTCTTGGTGGCATTAATAATGGTGCCCTTTTGAAATGTCTTTTCTTCCTTCAAATACCACATTATAATTATGATAGGTTGGCTAGAGGGTATAGTCTTCCCAGTTGCTGTTTTTTTCCCTTGCCTTTGCTTTTATATTTTGTGATATGCCATGGGGGAAGGGCATCAAAGGGAATCATAATCTAATTTTAACCTTTAATTGCTCTTGCTCTTTCGCTACGTGTCTGGTTTCACAGTCTTCCTGCTTATTATACTGTATCACTCAGCCACAGCACATGGGTACATGGAGGCTGAGATAAAAGATCCCTGAGGTCCCCTTCAATTCAGAAGCTCTGTTTCTCTAGAAAAGATGTGCATTTTATGTGCCTTGTATTGTCTCCGGTTATGAAGAATTATAGTTCAATAAACTTGAAGAAAATATTAACCCTTTAAAAGAGTAAAAATTCTTTAAATCTTTATATATATATACATACATATACATATATATATTTTAATTGCATTTTAGGTTTTGGAGTACATGTGAAGAACATGCAAGATTGTTGCATAGGTACACACATGGCAGTGTGATTTGCTGCCTTCCTCCCCATCACCTATATCTGGCATTTCTCCCCATGCTATCTCTCCCCAACTCCCCACCCCCCACTGTCCCTCCCCTATTTCCCCCCCACAGACCCCAGTGTGTGATGCTCCCCTCCCTGTGTCCATATTCTTTAAATCTTTTAAGAATACGTCCATGCAGGCAGAGTTTCAGAAGCCCTGGTGTAATGCAAATGCACGTTTGTATCTACAAGCCTTCACACATGTTGGTTATCTTTACTTGAAATACCCTTTCACGGCCTGGTAGACTCCATCTCAGCATTCCAAACTCAGACTGAGCATCACCTCTTTTCTGAATCAGTCCCCAACAAACGCGTGTCAGCAAGTTCCTTCTCGGCTCCCACACCATCTCACAGACCCCTGTACTTACCTCCTGGATTCAAGGGATGGGAAGCACAGAGCCTACCTCATGACAGGAGGCATTTCTATCTCATATTGTAGGAAGAGAATGTGTGAGAAAAGATCTTGCTGTGGGAATCATGGAGAGTCTCCCACAATTGCCCAAGATTCCAGAGCTGGGAAGAGGTAGAGAAGAGATTCCATCTGTCCACTTTTAGCTCAGGACCTGTATACTTTGCATTATCCACAGGGCCTCAGTCATTGGATGATGCTAATAACTGGACGGAGAGTTTCCTTATTTGTAAGTCTGTTCATTTAAATAATTAGCTTTCCTGAAAATTCTCAGTTATTTCCTTCTTTTCTCTTTCTTCTTGTTTTGTATCTTTTTACCGTAGACTCAATCACTTAACCTGAGTTTTGTTTTCAGCTGTTCTCCTTCTTCCCTCTTCTTAGTAATATTATCCACACTCTCCCCTCACAACCAGATCCTGTATTCATTTTTTTTTTCAGAGCCTGGAAAGTTTGCAACCACCTATCCTTTCATTGTACCACCCTCCAAGAAAGACTGGATCAGTTAGAAAAACTTAGTTATAGGGGAAGACCATCTTTTTTTTGGGTGGGTGTTAGATAATTCTTATTTATTTTTTTATTTACATAGTTTTTTGGGGAACAGGTGGTATTTGGTTACATGAATAAATTCTTTAGTGGTGATTTCTGAGATCTTGGTGCACCCATCACCCAAGAAGTATACACTGTACCCAATTTGCAGTCTTGTATCCCTCAGCCCTCTCCCACCCTTTCCCCTGAGTCCCCAAAGTCCATTGTATCATTCTTACGCCTTTGCATCCTCATAACTTAGCTCCCACTGATGAGTGAGAGCATACAATGTTTGATTTTCCATTCCCGAGTTTACTTCATTTAGAATAACGAAGACCATCTATTTGCTATCATTCCTTGAGCTATTTACTTAGAGCAAGTTGTGCGTGTGTGTGTGCGCGCGCGCGCGCACACACACACACACACTCCCGGATGCACTGGCTTGGCTCTTGGCATTGACTGGGAAAGTGAGGCCTGCAAGAAGCCTGCAAGGACAGTGGTCTTCAGCCCTGACTGCACATTAGAACCACCTGGGAAACTTCTTTAAAATGTTGATGACTCAAACCTGTTCCAGAACGATTAAATCAGAATCTATGTGGGTGATGGCTACACACCGATATTAAAAAAAAAAAAAGAGAACTTCCCAGATGAATAAAATGTGAAACCAAATTTGAGAACCACTGTACTAAGAAGTTCTAGTGTATTCAGTTGGGAATAATTGAGAACCTCTGAACTGGAACTCATAGAAAGTGGGGGGAGTGGGATAGATTCCATGCCAGGAGTGAGAGCCACATTATCAGGTAGGAGCACTCCTGCAGAGGATGCTGAGACTCTGAGAACTGCCTTGAGTCAATCGTTTGCTCTGCGAGAGGAGCAGTGAGCACACCCAGGACTGAGGGAGGAGCCCCTCAGGTGGCTCCACTGAAGGAAGTGGAAAGTTCCGGGATGCTGAGTCCCTCAAGTCGGATTTGGTCTGGAAGCCAACATATGGCATGGACTGGGTGCAGTGATAGGGAATTTGATCTATAAAGGCAAGGGAAATGAGTCAGAAGGTGATATTAATTGAGCAGATTTAGTTCTGAAGCAACAGCTCAAATGACAGAATCTCTGGGGGAATGAAGCTCAGTAAATTTGAAGACTATGTCTCTGAATATGTTCCTTTTTATTTCTTTTAATTCATTTATTAATTGAAAATTATTAACTATAATTTTATGTGTAAGTTATAATTCCTATGACTGAAATAATTCATTATTGCAAGGCATTAAAATATAAGCAACCTAAAGAATTAATAAACATTAGCAATTTGTAACTACTCTTTCACTGAGTTCTTCAGTACTGTGGATCATTGTTTTAAGATTTTTAAACATTTCAAACACTTAGTTCAAACTATAACTTATTACTGTTGTAAGGAGAAGTTTAAAACTAAGACAAAGTTTATGACTTAACTGTTACAAAGAGAAGTTTAACTTAGACAAATGTAACTACCCATGCTTGAAAGAAAATACAAAGGCAGAGAAAGAGAGAAATAATATAAGTACTGCAGACAGTTCTGCTGTATCACTAAATGAGTATATCACCTGCTATCACATTTTCCTTATGTCTCACATTGAGAGCATCTAGCCAGAGTATGATTCTTGCATTTATTGCATGGACAGCATATTTAGGTATATATATTACTTACTAAATATAGCTACAACGTAAAACTATGCACATATTCATGCATTTAGTACTTTATGAGCAATATGTAGGATTTTTAAGGATAATTCTAAGTATTCCTGATTTGTCTTGTGTGTTAGTAGTGCACCCTGCCCCACACCCCCAGATATGATTCCAATGCATATTTTTTTAATCCTCCCGATGGCTCAATGAGCTGTCTTTATAGTCACATAATGATTTTGTTTTTCAACCTAGAGGACTGGATGTTGTCAGGAAGCCTTCCCTAGCATACACCATTGCTCCAGGGAAGGTGCCTCTCTTCTTCTCTATGGCACCCAGTGCAAACTTCTCTTCTAGGGTTTTCTACAATTATGTCCTGAACAGTAGAGTAATTTTTGCCTGTCTGTTTGTCCTACCTGTAAGACTATGAGGGCTTTGAAAAGAGAGTCTGGTTATTGTAGTTCCAGTGCCTAACAGAGAGTCGGGCATATGATAGGTGCTTAGTAAGTACAGTCTTGCATCACTTAGCGTCAGGGACATATTCTAAGAAATGTGTCATCAGGCGATTTCATTCTTGTGTGAACATCACAGCGTACTTACAAATATAGGTGGTACAGCCTGCTACACACCTAGACCCTATGATATAGCCCATTGCTCCTGGGCTGCAAAACTATATAGCATGTTACTGTACCAAATACTGTAGGCGATTGTAAGTATTTGTGTATTTAAACATACCTAAACATAAAAAAGTACAGTAAAAATGCAGTGTACAAGATAAAGATAGGTACATCTGTACAGGGCATTTACCATGAATGGAGCCTGTGGGACTGAAAGTTACTCTGGGTGAGTCAGTGAGTGAGTGGTGGGTGAGTATGAGGCCCTAGAATGTTACAGTATGCTACTATAGACTTTATAAACATGTACACTTAGGCTACACTAAATTTATAAGAAAGTTTTCTGTTCTTCAATTTTAAATTAACCTTAGCTACTGTAACATTTTTACTTTATGTTTAAAAATTTTTAACTTCTTGACTCTAGTAATAACATAGCTTAAAACACATTGTACAGCTATACAAAAATATTTTCTTTCTTTATATCCTTGTTTTATAAGCTTTTTCCTATTTAAATATTTTTGTTTATTTTTAAAATTTTTCTGTTAAAAATTAAGACACAAACGTACACATTAGCCTTGGACTACACAGGGTCAGAATGATCAATATCACCGTCTTCTACCTCCACATCTTGTCCCACAGGTAGGTCTTCAGGGGCAGTAACATGCATGGCACTCTCATCTCCTATACTAGTAATGCCTTCTTCTGGAATACCTCCCGAAGGACCTGCCTAAGGCTGTTTAACAGTTAACTTTTTTTTAATGAGTAGAAGGAGCATACTAAAATAACAATAAAAGTGCAGTATAGTAAATACATAAGCCAGTAACAGAGTTATCATGATCAAGTATTATGTGCTGTACATAATTGTATGTGGTATGCTTTTATTTATTTTTATCTTATTTTTGGAGACAGGGCCTTGTTCTGTCACCCAGGCTGGAGTGTAGTGGCATGATCTCGGCTCACTGCAAGCTCTGCCTTCCAGGTTCAGGTGATTCTCCTGCCTCAGCCGTGTGAGAAGCTGGGACTACAGGCATATACCACCATACCTGCTTAATGTTTATGTTTTTGGTAGAGACAGGATTTCACCATGTTGGCCAGGTTAGTCTTGAACTCCAGGCCTCAAGTGATCTGCCCACCTTGGACTCCCAAAGTATTGGGACTACAGATGTGAACCACAGTGCCCAGCCTGTGATAGGCTTTCATATGACTGGCAGCCCAGTAGGTTTATACCAGATCACCACAAACACGAGTAACACATGCCATGATGTTATGATGGGTAGGATGTCACTAGGTAATAGGAATTTTCCAGCTCCATCTTATGGGACAACCATCATATATGTGGTCTCTTGTTGACCAAAACATTACGTGGTGTGTGACTGTATTTATAGAACCAATAATTATGTTAATCTCTTCACATCTATGTCTGACCAGTCTCAAATAGCTGATAAGATGATTTGTGCTGAATCTCTGACATTTCTGATGCAAGCAACTTCAGGAAAATGGTTTCTGATTTTCTTCTTTATGTGCTCCAGGATTGGGGATTTTATAAACTGTTCCATTGTACCTAACCAAAACATTCTCTTTAATGTTCAAACAAAAATCTTACTTGCTTTATGTCCCTTCCTCTTTTACCATTTTCCTCAATGCCAGTCATGAGCACATACACCCGGCACTTAATCTTGTGCCACAAGTTCATGCCTTTGCTACTTATCTTCCCTGCTGTGGGTGTCAGCCTGTGAGTTTGCTATGACAGCAGAGGCACGTAAGTAACCACGTACTAAGAAAATCTGGAGTAATTGGAAGGCTCAGATTTAAAAGGGGTTACTCAGATGAAGTTCTGCAAAGGAGTTGAATTTAGACTAGGTTAAAAATGTGAAATCTGTTCTGATCTTCACTCGCTACTCATTTCTGACATACGAATTCATACAACTAGGTGTGTGTTTTTGTGTGCACAAGTATATTTGCATGTGCATGTGTGTACATTATAAAATCCAAGAGCAACATAAAGGTTACAGTCACTGCTCAAAGACATGACCTCACCCCTCTTCTCCTGCTCAACACGCTGCGTCTGTTTCTTCACCGAGTCAGAGCTTCTTAATAGCTATGGAGACACCTCTGGCTAACAATACCTGCTGATGCACTTGGCAAAAGAGGGGCATGGAAGTGAATAATTAAATCCGCTGATAAGGAGGAGAAAACTAATTAGAATAACCAGATACTCAGTGGAGGAGTAATAAAATTTTACCCCAAGCTTGAGCAAATTAAACCCATATTACTGATTTTATACATTTTAGTGTCATTCAAATGGGATGATTAAGAGTTGGAAAGACTTCAAGTCTGGTAAAATAATTAAATTAGAAAAAATACGCTCTTTTCTTATGAACATGACATTATGAACATATTTTTCTTTTGTTTAATACGTGATCCCACATTCAGTAGGCCAGCATTATAATTAGTTAAGACTTTTAATTGTAAAGGCATGAGAAGACGATTTTAAAACATAACCCATTCGACTTCCATAGCAACAAGAGATTTTCTGAATCAGTTGAGCAGCAAAAATATCAAAAAGAAAAACTGACTCCCCCAAATATTGGAGGCTGATTTGAAACCAAAGTATTAAAGAATATAATGGTATTTGGAAGTAGGACCAGGCTCTCTTGATAGTTCCTAGCTTCATTTTTATCACTGGCACAGTATTGTTTTCTATTTATAATTAGATAAACATACAATATGTGTGTAAAGCAATTCAGAATCTGTATTCAGACATGCTATTGTGAGGGAAATAGATACATTTTTTTAAAAATATGGGCTTTCCATTGAGTGATAGAAATAAAACCAGCAGTAGTAGTAGATATTTGAAAGCACAAGGGTGCTGACACATATTAGGCATTTGGAGAGGGACCTGAGGACACATGGCCAGCAGAGTGTCAGATTAGACATCTCATGAAATTATAGGGCTAAAGGGGGGATCAGAAAGGAAACTGAGGCTTGGAGTTAAGTGACTTGTCCCAAATGACCAAGAGAGGTGTTAACATCTAGAATTCAGGTTCTCTGTGCCTAGCTCAGCCTTTCTTTTATTTATCCTCACTCCTGAAATGTTGCTCCCAATTCACTTTCCCCACCCATTACAGCTCAATGGAACTTGATTGAACAACCAGGATAACAGAACATTCACCTGAGTTGTGTCATAAAGGGAGTCTACCTGGTGAAGTTCACCAGCTCAATTAATGTAAACCCCAAATATAAGCTATTCAAACTTGCCTGGTTGGAGTGTATCCCCAAATTCATATGTTGGAAATGTCATTCCCAATGCAACAGTGTTGGGAGCTAGGGCTTTTTGAGAGGTGTTTAGGTGAGGAGGGTCTGCCTTTATGAATACATTAATGCCAGTATAAAAAGAGCTATGGGAGTGGGTTTGCTCTCTTCTGTAATTCTGCCACGTGAGAACACAGCATTCATCCCCTTTGCCCTTCCATCTTTTAACTTGGCGTGATGCAGCAAGAAGGCCCTCACTAGTCAGTCACTACATGCCGGCACTTTTATCTTGGTTACACAGCTTCTAGAACTGTGAGCCATACATTTCTATTCTTTATAAATCACCCAGTCTTTACTATTCTGTTAAAGCAGCACGAAACGGACCAAAACACCTGCTCAGTGGTATCCTGAATTATCTGGATAACTTTCCCAGTGTGCCCCTTCAATTTGCTTATTTAGACAGTCTGCATTTCAATGTACTTACTTGTATATTAAGTAGAATTGGCTGGCTTCCTTACTAGTGCTGAGGAATATAGTGGCACTAAGGAACAGTGTCTCTACAGACACAGCTGTGGATTCACAGACACCCCATCTTTGCCTACAGCCTTATCTGTATGCTCTTGGCTGATATGGGGCTATGAGGAAAGGGCTTCTATGGCCGAACATGAAGTGATCTTTTGCATACTTGCATAAAAGAGGATTAACAGAGGTCCAAAATTTGTCAGGAAGTTACACAAACCTTGCGCCTTCTTTGTCACATAATGTCTGTTTCTAATCTTTTCACCACAGGATACTCTCTGTGTTACCTACACAGTTGAGGCTCCAGCTGAGGTTCCATCATCCTGTCCATGATGATGAATTTTGTGTTTCAACCTGGCTAGGCAATGGTATTCAGATTAGTCAAAACACTAGTTGCTGGAGTGCACTGGCAGGGTTTCCACTCACTGCAGCCTCGACCTTCTGGATTCAAACATTTCTCGTGCCTCCGCCTCCTGAATAGCTGGGACTACATATGGGTGCCAGGGTGCCTTGCTAATTTTCGTATTTTTTAAATAGGACAGGGTTTCATCATGTTGCCCAGGCTGGTCTTGAACTCTGAGCTCAGGTGATCCACCTGCCTCAGCTTCCCAGAGAGCTGTGATTACAGATGTGAGTCACTGCGCTTGGCAGAGTGTTTATTCCTTTTCCTTCTTTAATTTTTTTAAAGATGAGATTAATATTTAAATTCAAAGTAGACTTTGGGTAAAGCAGATTATCCTCCATAATGTGGTAGGCCTCATCCAATCAGTTGAAGGCCTCAAGAGAAAAATGACTGAGGTCCCCCAATGAAGAGGGAATTCTGCCTCTAGGCTGTCTTCAGATTCGAGATGCAACATCAGCTGTTTCCTGGGTCTCCAGCCTACTGGCCTATGCTGCAGATTTTGAACTTGTCAGGCTTCACAACTGTGTGAGCCAATTTCTTAACATAATCTCTCTCTCTCTTTCTGTAAACACATACACACACACACACACACAATTGGTTCTGTTTCTCTGGAGAGCCCTCATTAACACATTGCCTTATGCTGTATGGGAGCCAGGCCAACATCTGGTTCATAGGCACTTCCTGTTCCGAGTCGGGGGCTGTTAGGATCCTCCACCAGGCAAATTTTCTCTGGAATCTTTTGAAACAAATGTCTTCTCTAACAAATAAGAAAGGGTACTTTGGAAGCAGATGTAAAACTTGGGCACATTGCTATTTTTGTGTGCAGCCCCTGTTCCTTCAGAGTTTTACAGCAGAGAACAATGGCCCAAGGGCAGGCGTTCATCTCATTCATTCTTACATGAATGAGACAAATATTCAAATATTTGTTGAACATCTACTGAGTGCTGGATTCTCCTCTAGACACTGGAGATGAAAACTGAACAAGATTGATGAGACTCCTGCCATCATAATGCCTGGATTCTAGCCGGGAGAGAAGAGAGGCCAACAGATACTGATTAATTTTGGATTGTGGCAAGTATCATGAGGGAAAAAACGGAAACAGGAACAGACTGGTAGAAGAAGGGCACATTAGACAGAATGTTTGGGGTAATTGTGAAGAGCTGGCATTAAAGTATAGTCACATGGGCTTCTCCCATGGGCTCATAAATTAACGCCTCTATTGGTCAAGGAATGCATGCGTCCTGTCCACTCTCTGTTAAAATTTTTTTTTTTAGACAGAGTCTTGCTCTGTCACCCAGGCTGGAGTGCAGTGGCATGATTTCGGCTTGCTGTAGCCTCTGCCTCCTGGGTTCCAGTGATTCTCCTGCCTCAGCCTCCTAGGTAGCTGGGATTACAGGCACACACTACCATGCCCAGCTAATTTTTGTATTTTTAGTAGAGATGGGGTTTTGCCATGTTGACCAGGCTGGTCTCGAACTCCTGACCTCAGGTGATCTGCCTGTCTTGGCCTCCCAAAGTGCTGGAATTACAGATGTGAGCAACCGTACCCTGCCAAAAACAATTAAAAAAATTAAATAGTCTGTGGATATAGCCTGAGTTTAAAAAATGTTACTATTATAGAAGTATACATGACTAAATGTGACAGGCCTCCTCCCTGCTCACACTCCACTTGCCTTCCATGGGTTACCAGTGTCCACCATTGTGCCCTTGTAGGCCTTTGCCCATGCATTTCCATGCACATGAGATCTCAATATGAAAATTATTTTTTACTTCACTCTGTCCTTTATTTTTCCATTTAACAATAACTTTGAAACCTTTTCATGCAAATGCATAAAAATATTTCTTTTCCCCACTGGGAAAATATTTTGTAAGAAATTCTAAAACAAAAGGAAAACATTAAACATTCAGATACATTGATTCAGAAGATACATGGGTGCCACTGTGATTTTTCTTTAGTGCCAAGTGACTGAGATGTTGGGGCTCAGCTTTCATGGACAGTCCCTTAAATAGAAATTCTATCTGACCCAGCAATCCCATTACTGGGTATATATCCAAACGATTATAAATCGTTCTACTATAAGGACACATGTACACGAATGTTCATTGCAGCACTGTTTACAATGCAAAGACCTGGAACCAACCCAAATGCCCATCGATGATAGACTGGACAGGGAAAATGTGGCACATATGCACCATAGAATACTATGCAGTCATAAAAAACGATGAGTTCATGTCCTTTGTAGGGACATGGATGAACCTGGAAACCATCATTCTCAGCAAACTGACGTAAGAATAGAAAATCAAACACCGCATGTTCTCACTCATAGGTGGGTGTTGAACAATAACACATGGACACAGGGAGGGGAGCACTACACACTGGGG
>PVKP010010939.1:0-22827 GCA_004027715.1 Plecturocebus donacophilus
CAACAAGGATATCCAGGACTTGAACTCAGACCTGGAACAACTAGACTTAACAAATATTTACAGAACTCTCCTCCCCAAATCCACAAAACATACATTTTTCTCAGTATCGCATTATACCTATTTTAAAAGTGACCACATAATTAGAAGTAAATCACTCCTCAGCAATTGCATAGCATTTCACAGGTTTAAATAAAATATTAGTTGTCTGCTTATTTGTTATTTTCATCCCCTATTCCTTCCTGTCTCCATTGTTAAGCACAATTATTGGCATAAAAGAGGTTTTTAATACCCATTTTTAGACTGCATTCCAGCCTGGGCAATAAAACAAGAATCCCAATCTCTCTCCCTCTTTCTCGTCCTCTTTCTTTCTCTCTTTCATTCTTTTTATTCTTTCTTCTGCTGTTTCTTTTTTTCTTTCTCCTTTTCTCTCTTTAAAAAAAAATAAATAAAAAGTAGGTTCTGTCGCCTCATTTTTGAATTTAATATACATGGATATTTCACCCTTGTAAATTTACCTTTTTTTTAATAAAATATAATTGTTCCCCTTTTCATTAACAAGTAAGTTACGGTTTTATGACTATTGGTATAAGACTTTTGTATACATGAATCATACAAAACTTTTTTGTATACATAAATTAAGAGAATGCTTTGGCAAAAGGTATCTGGATTTAGAAGGAGGTTAATAAAGGGTACCTCTTGCCAGAGTTCTGAACCAGCTGACAAGACAAAAAAATTAACTGAATTAGAAATGCAACCTCAATTACTGATAAAGAGTAACTTGGTGGCATAGCTTGTAGGAAAACCACAATGGGCTTGCCAACTAGCTTAATACAGCCACCTTAGGGAAAGGTTTGGGTCTGCAGGAGAGATGGACTGTTTTCATTGGTTGGGGTGGACAGGGAGAGTGAGAACAAATCCCTCATGATTATAACCTTTGATTAGATACCTAGATGTATAGCTGAAACCCACCAACTGAATAAGTCACTGCCTCCACGGAAGAGTAATAAGAAATGTGATAAGATTCTAACACTGAAAATCTAAGTTATGTTTTTCTGAGTATTGTAAAATGGCCTGTTAAATGTTTATCAATTTGCATTTTCACCAGTGTGCCTATTTCTCCATATCCTTATCAGCACTGAACATTTTATTGTTCCTAGTCTCATAGGAGTTAAAGGCCCAACATATTCTGTCTCTCTGAATGGAATTAGGTATCTACCTAAGGTCTTCCCCATAGTTTCTCAGACTTTCTTGGCTCCTTGAGCCATTAGTGTCTCAGTAAGTTTTTCATGGCACTCATAGACCAAAAGAAATGCCTAACAGTTTCATTTATTAAGTAGTTGGGTCCAAATAATTGTCAGACAAATCATGTTTCTGCCAGGTGCAGTGGCTCATACCTGTAATCCCAGCACTTTGGGAGCCCGAGGCAGGAGGATAGTTTGAGCCCAGGAGTTTGAGACCAGCCTGGGGAACATAGTGAGGTCCCATCTCCACAAAAAGATAAAAAAAAAAATTGCCCATCATGTGGTACGAACCTTTGGTCCCAGCTACTTGGGAGGCTGAGGTGGGAAGATCAAGGTTGATTGAAGCTGCAGTGAGCTAAGATCATGCCACTGCTCTTCAGCCTGTACAATAGAGGGAGACCCTGCCTCAGAAGAAAAGTATATTTCCTTTGAAATTTTTAGATAATCCTCTGGTGCCTCAATTACTTCACTACACTGCCCTTGGGTATATTGGTACACAATTGGGGAACTGTGGATCTGTATATGTATATATAGAAATTTAAGGCAAAAGTATACCCTATCCTCATGTTTGCTGACTGTTAAGTTTTTCACTGGCATATGCCTGGGCCATATTCCTGAAGATCTGACTCAATACGTCTAGGATGAGGCTTAGGCAGTTATTCTTTTTTTTTTTTTTTTTTTTTTTTTTTTTTTGAGACCGAGTTACCCAGGCTGGAGTGCAGTGGCACGATCTGAGCTCACTGCAACCTCCACCTCCCAGGTTCAAGTGATCCTCCTGCCTCAGCCTCCCGAGTACCTGGGACTACTGGTGCACACCACCATCCCTGGCTAATTTTTGTATTTTTAGTAGAGGCAGGGTTTCACGATATTGGCCAGACTGGTCTTGAACTCCTGACCTCGTGATCAACCCACCTTGGCCTCCCAAAGTGCTGGGATTACAGATGTGAGCCACTGTGCCCTGTCCGGCATTTATTCTTAAAGCCTCACACTTGATTATTTTTTCTGGATCCTTTGTTCTCATTGGAAAAGCTGTATGCTGGCCCGGCACAGTGGCTCATGCCTGTAATCCCAGCACTTTGGGAGGCCAAAGGGGGGCAGATGACCTGATGCCAGAAGTTCAAGACCAGCCTGGCCAACATGGTGAAAACCTGTCTATACTAAAAATACAAAAATTAGCTGGGTATGGTGGCAGGCACCTGTAATTCCAGCTACTCAAGAGGCTGAGGCAGGAGAATCAATTGAAACCAGGAGGCAGAGGTTGCAGTGAGCCAAGATCTCACCATTGCACTCCAGCCTGGGTGACAGAGTGAGACTCCATCTCAAAAAAACAAACAAAAAAAAACAAGCTGTTTTCTTTATGAGGTTCATAGATATAAAAATTGTTTTAAGACTAGGCTTGCTATAATTTTGTTCTTAATAGGGCGAAATGACCCTGAATGTGACCTGTGTGGTGGAGACCCAGATAAGAAATGCCATTCTTGTTCCTGTCGTGTATGTGGTGGGAAACATGAACCCAACATGCAGCTTCTATGTGATGAATGTAATGTGGCTTATCATATTTACTGCCTGAATCCACCTTTGGATAAAGTCCCAGAAGAGGAATACTGGTATGATTATCAGGTTTTTATTGTTGTTCTTGTTATGTAAATAATTAAACATGAAATATGTATTTGAACCACCTAAAGTAGATTTTTAAAGGTACGTAATATAAAAGTGCTTAAAATGTTGTGACCAGTGGTTACTTAGCATTTATATCTTGTAACAATCTCTGAACCATCTCTAGCTCCATTTTTTAATCCTTGCAGTTCCTTCTCCGATAAAACAGTCTATTCATTCAAAAATGCAAATCTGATTGTGTTACTTTGTTGCTTCAGAAGGTTTATGTTGCCTTACAGGAGGACCCTGTGTAATATTTAGTTTCTTCTTCAGCTATATCTCTTACCATTTTCCTCTTTCATTTCTCCAAATACTGTACACTTTAGCCAGATTCAATATCTTTCAACTCCTTAAGTAAGCAGTGTTCTTTTTCAGGTTGTCAAGTTTGATACCTTTTCATCTTGGAAGCATTATCCTCTTTGCTTAACTTGAAGATGATATTAATCCTTTAGCTTTTCAGTTAAACGTGACTTCCTCTGGTAGTCCTTTATGGATGGTCCTCTACCCCCAACTATGTTAGATACTCTTGTTATGTTCTATAATAGTACTTAATATTTACTAAACATGAACAAAGTGGTTTAAATGGATGACTGTGTTTAATCCTATGACGTTGATACATAGAACAAGGCAGCAATTATACTTGCCAAAATCTGTTACTCTCCTATGGAATAGTGATAACTACAAAGAGAAATGATTAGAAAAGAGACTGGGGAAAATTTGCCCAAAGTTGAACCTTTTAATACCATGTTAAGGAGGTTTTCTTCTTTTTAAACTATGGGCCATATTGCTATTGTGTGTTTTTAAGTAAGATGGATAACAGTCAGAAATAATTGATGTCACAAAGTGGGTAATTGGTATCGTTATGAAAAAATAGATTGTTGCTTTGATCTCTCCCCAGCCTGTTGGGAAGGTGGTTGCTGTATTATGACAGAGGCTGTGGAGGTGAGAGAAAAGGGGAAAGGATATATCTTCTTTTACTTCTTACTACTGCCTCACATGATCACTCTGAATCTTATTGTCACTAATAACTATTTCCTCTAAAGTCTCATATTTTCCTTCTTTCTTGTTCAATGGATGACATATTCCTGCTTCTCTAAAATACAAACTCTTTCACCTGCTCTCACATAGTCTTTCCAGAAACTTCACCTCTTCAGTTAATTCCTCTCCCAAGTTGCCATTACTAAATCAATTCTCATCAGCCTTCTAGAATCTCTTTAATTTTCTTTCTTTTGTTTTTTTTAAGATGTGGTTTCACCATATTGGTCAGGCTGGTCTCGAACTTCTGACCTCAGGTGATCCACCCCCCCCTCAGCCTCCCAAAGTGCTGGGATTACAGGTGTGAGCCACCGCACCTAGCTTAGAATCTCTTTAATTTTCGAAACACACACTAACCTTCCTTGAACCCATTTCTCTCACCAGCTGCCTACCCCGTTCTCTGCTTCTTTCGTGGCAAAGATAGTCAAGTGCTATCTCTACTAATTGTTTCCGTTTCCTCTCCTATTCATACTTCAGCACTCCAGTCTGGCTTTCCTTCTACTATGTCTGCTTATGTCAGGTTCACAGACACATTTTATGTATAAACCTAAGGGTCAATTCTCATTCCTTACTCAACTGCTCAGCTGCTTACTCTGTTTTATAGATTTGAGATCTTAGGATCATGGTTTTCTGTGGGTTTTTGTTTGTTGGTTTTGTTTTTTGAAACAGAGTTTCGCTCTTGTTTCCCAGGCTGGGGTGCAATGGTGCAGATGCAACCTCTGCCCCCCAGGTTCAGATGATTCTCCTGCCTCAGCCTCCCTAGTAGCTGGGATTACAGGCATGCGCCACCACGCCCAGCTAATTTTTAGTAGAGATGGGTTTTCCATGTTAGGCTGGTGTCGAACTCCTGACCTCAGGTGATCTGCCTACCTGGGTTTCCCAAAGTGCTGGGATGATAAGGTGTGAACCACTGTACCCGGCCATGACCCTGTTTTTCTACCTACTTCACCGGCCTTTTCTTCTTAGTCTCTTGTTAATGTTTCCCTTCACCTACCAGATTTCAGAGTCCCCTCGCAAAGCACTACTCACTTATTTTCTCTTTATGCTTGCTCCCTAGATGTTCTCATCCAATCATGAGATGTTAAATATCAAGCTAATAGTTCTGAATTTATGTCTTCATATCTAATCTCCCCTGGGCTTTATATTCCTATATGCAGTTGGTTAGCATCACAAAATTAGTCCAGATGGGGTTCTTGATTTCCACAAACTCCCTAAAATCCTGCTCTTCCCCTAGTCTTCAGTAAATAGTACTAATCATTTTATTTGTTTGTTCATGCCAAAAAGCCAAACTTAATCCTTGATTCCTCTTTCGATCTTGTCACATACTCTACATCAGTAGATTTTAACATTTCATAATGTTTCTCCATTCTCACCTCCCATCCCAAACTGCCATCTCTTCCTTGAATTTCTGTAATAGATATCTAACTAGTGTCTTTGCTTCCTTTCTTCCATTGCAGCAGAATAATCTTAAAAAGGCCTAAATTAGGTCATTCATTTGTTTGAAACCTTTTGATGTCCTCCTATTTCACTTAGAATAAAAGTCTAAGCCCTAACCATTTATGACCTGGCCCACGTCTACTCTCTGACTTCCATTGCTTATCATGATAGTCTGTTTGCTTACTAACCTTGGTCTGTACCCACCTTTGTCTTCCCCAAAACATACCATTTCTTTTTATTTCTCAGGACCTTTGCACTTAACTGCTTCTTTGCCAGGAATGCTTTTCTTGGGTTATCTGCTCTAAGAAACATACTGTTTTTAGTCACTCTTACCACATAACCCTGATCTATTTCCACTAACATGTTCTGAAATTCTTTCCTTGTATGTATTGGTTTTTGTTAACTACTTATGTAAAAACATTTTTATCACAAACATTTATCGCCAGCACCAAAATAGTGCCTTGCACATAGGAGGTTCTGAACAAACCTGTTGAAGGAATGAATCAATCCCAGAGACAACTTTAGGATGATATAATTTGAAGACTATCTTATATTACTCTAGAGTATAGCTCTACATTCATATCAAGGTCTTTCACTTCAGCTGGAACTCCTTAACTTTAAATCTTTTCTGCTTCTCCAAATTATGTTGTCTGGATATTTAATCTCTGCACTAATTTTCTCATCAAACAGATAATACTTGCTTTAAATCACAGAATCTTTAATAAAATTTGTTATAAACATGAGCCCATCAGATAAAATACAGCTTTTCTTTAGGACACTTTATTTTTGGAAGCCTTCCTGATTTCCCAACTAGAAAATACTTTAATTCATAGTATTTAGTGCCTTCTCAAACATAATTTACTCAAGATCAGGGACTGAATTATTTAAAATTTTCTCTCCTATAGTGCTCAGCAAAATATCTCATAATTGGACTCACTTGTGGGCATACTCTTCTTTGCTGTAAAAGCTACATAGAATAGATAATTGTGAAATAGAAAGTATGGGCAAAGAAATTTAAGATTAATTGGGCAGTGGGTATTAGGTCTTTGTTAGAGTATTCCCAAAACTTCCATTCCTTGGTGACATAACAATAGCCTCATCTCATTTTGTAGACATATGCCTTGCTTTTTAGAAAAAATGCCAGGCACTTTATGAAATACAAGTTACAGTAGGCTAATCAATTACAAATAGGCTAAAAGACAAGTAAGCATAGGGAATTAATAAAAATTGAGCTATCGATAAGGTTAATATAAACAAACATCCTTGAAATTCCGTATACTGGTTATATAAACTACCATTTTTCTCTGGGAATTCTAATAATCAATTTAGATGGGGAGATGTATCTGTTACACAGTTGAATGTTCTAGGAAGATCTAGCTACTTTTGTTTTAATGACAGGACCTTCAAGTTTCCGTTCTCAGAGTTAGCGATTAGAGTTCATGGCATCCTTTTGAATCTCATAGCTTTGTCTGAATTTGGAACTAAATTTGAGGATTTATATAATAAAATCTTTAAGTTCTCTAAAGGAATGACAGTATTTTTACAGCCAGCCTAACCATGTAAATATTTTGAAACGTTTACTATTTTAATGCCAGCTAAAGCTGTGTAATATATACCAAATAATACATCCTAAAACTTGTTGTAACCTAGGAAAGCTAATATTCTGTTACTAACCTAAATACGGTATTGTGAAAATGTCTTTGTTCTTTTTTCTTTAAAGGTATTGTCCTTCCTGTAAAACTGATTCCAGTGAAGTTGTAAAGGCTGGTGAAAGACTCAAGATGAGTAAAAAGAAAGCAAAGATGCCATCAGCTAGTTCTGAAAGCCGGAGAGACTGGGGCAGGGTAAGAGAGAAATTCCCCTTTTCTTCCTAGTAACAAATTATAATATATAATGTTTTAATATCAATAGTAGTAATGGTATAAAAAATTAAACAATATCATTATTTGTTAGTATCAGTGGTATTTAAATTACATAAACAATTGGGTTCCTATTTTATTCACATCTCATGAGAATTAGGGGCTTTCATTAAAATTTAATATAAGTGATTTCTCAAAGTTTGTTTTGTGGCTTTTAGGGAATGGCTTGTGTTGGTCGTACAAGAGAATGTACTATTGTCCCTTCTAATCATTATGGACCTATTCCTGGTATTCCTGTTGGATCAACTTGGAGATTTAGAGTTCAGGTACGTTTTAACATTGGCTTAGTTGAAAGGGGAAAATTGGCTATCACATTATAGCAATGTTAATGTCTGTTGATGGTAAGTGAACCTAACACATGACATTCACTTGTTAGAACGACAGATTTTCTTTAGGATGGGTATATTCTTTCTGGGGGTTAACAAAGGAACATACCTCACAGAATTGGGTGTTAGCTATGCATTTTCATTACTCTGTTATTACTGTTCTGTTATAGTTAATGATAGTAGTAACCATTAGTGTTAAGCTTTCTAAACAACTTTTCTTGCCAAAAATTTCACATTTGAAATATTAAACTTGAAATCATGTGGCAAATTCTCATTGAGTGTGGCTGAACTCTAAGCTTGTTTCAGGTGTTTTATTTAGAATTTATCATCCTGAACGAATGCTAAGACACTGGGCAGAGGAAGTGCCAGCTAATCCAAGAATAAAATTATTTCCTGTTTGTAATTAGAGACACCCAGGATTCTGAACATTAAGAGTGGCTTTAATTTTTATCTTGAATGGCCCTAGTGCTCAGACCTTTAATAAAGTTATACAATTAAGGTAATGTACACTCATCCCTTGGTATCTGTGGAGGATTGGTTCCAAGATCTCCCACAGACACCCAGTCTGTGGATGCTCAAATTCTTTATACAGGCTTGTGTGGTGGGTCACGCCTGTAATCCCAGAACTTTGGGAGGCCACAGCAGGCAGATCACTTGAGGCCAGGAGTTTGAAACCAGCCTGGCCAACGTGGTGAGACCTATCTCTACTAAAAATATAAAAATCAGCCAGGCGTGGTAGCAAGCGCTTATAATCCCAGCTACTCGGGAGGCAGAGGCAGGAGAATTGCTTGAACCCAGAAGGCGGAGGCTGCAGTAAACCAAGATTCTACCACTGCATTCCAGCCTGGGAGACAGCCTCTGTCTCAAAAAAAAAAAAAAAAAAAAAAAAAAAAAAATCCTTTATACAGTGATTCAGTATTTGCATATAACCTACATGCATCCTCTTGTAGACTTTAAGTCATGTCTAGATTACTTACAATACCTAATACAGTGTAAATGCTGTGTAAGTAGTTCTTACACTGTGTTGTTTGGGGAATCATGACAAGAAAAAGTCTGGACGTACTCAGTACAGACACACCATCTACTTTTTTTCCCAAATATTTTCTACTCTCTTGAATTGGCAAGACCTGTGGATCAATTGTATTACATAGCCAAGGCTTAAAAAACTATGTATGTATTAAATACGAGTAAATAATTTATATTTGAAAAACCCACCCTACTTTTCATCCGCATTTTCTGTTTTTCAGAGGCAACAACTTTAAAATTTTAGTTGTTTCCTATGGATTTACCTTCTTATTTCTTTTGTTTGTTTGTTTGTTTTTTAAGAGACAGGGTCTTGCTCTATCACCCAGGCTGGAGTGCAGTAGCAGTTACAGCTCACTGTAACTTCAGACTTCTGGGCTAAAGTGATCATTCCACCTAGCTAGGACTAAAAATGTAAAAATGTGTACCACTATACCTGACTGTTGGTTTGTTTGTTTGTTGCCCAGGCTAGTCTCAGACTCCTGGCCTAAAGCAGTGCTCCAGCCTTGGCCTCCCAAAGCACTGGAATTATAGGTGTGAGCCACTGCTCTTGGTCTACCTTCTTCTTCTGCCTTTATTTTAGACAGGGTCTCGTTCAGTTGCTTAGGCTGGGGTGCAGTGGCATAATCACAGTCCTCCTGGGCTCAAGCCGTCCTCTAGTGTACCTGGAACTACAGGCACATACAATCACACCCAGCTGATTTTTGTGTTTTCTTGTAGAGTCAGGGTTTCACAATGTTGCTCAGGCTGGTCTTGAATCCCTGTGGTTCAAGTGATCTTTGTGCCTCACCTTCTCTAAGTGCTGGGATTATAGGTGTGAGCCACTGTGCCCAGCCCTACCTTCTTATTTCTATTAATAAGTAACGTGTTTATACTACTTTATTCTTCATCTTTTAGTTGCATTAACTTCTTTCTGTGGAAGATGAAATATTTAGTTTAATACTCTTGTGTTCTCTCATCTTTGCAATAGTTGTATTACAATTTTGATTGAACCAGTATTCGAAGTTTAGGTTATTATGACTCTGGATCTATAAATACAATAAAATACTGTATATAAATGGAATATAATACTATAAACATAATAAAAATACACTGTGTATTTCTAATCACCTTACTTTTTTTTACTTTTTTTCGTACCTCTGTCACATACTTATTTTCTAAACTCTAACAGCCTCCTTTTGTAGTCTAAGATGACTGTGAGGTTGTTTTCCTGAGCAACTAGTAAGATGGATTTGCTATTTAGAAAGTGGAGAAGATTTAGGAAAAACAGATTATTTTTGCCACGGTTGGTGAGGTGAAGAAATCAAATAGTCTCTTCTGCTGAGGTGTTTCAACAGCCAAAACCTTTCCAGGTTCTGTTGCTGTCAGCTTCTTGTTGGCTTCTAAAAGGTTCTAAATGCCTTCCCCCCACCCCTCGCACGCCAAACTCTTAAGCAAACTTGAATTTCAGTTTCCTTTACTCTGCTAAGAATAATTGTATTGGCTGGACATCGTGGCTCACATCTGTAATCCCAACTTGTAGGCTGAGGCAGGAAGATCGCTTGAGCCCAGGAGTTCTAGACCAGCCTGCTGGGCAACATAGTGAGACCTCTGTGTCTACAAAAAAAAGAACAATTCTATAAAAACAGATGAACTACAACACCTTTCTCAGGAATTCTGAAGTTCACAAAGACGTGACACTTGTTTCAGTGAGGCAGGAATGAAGATACAAGGGAAAAAGCAGTCAGCCATTAAAGCAGAAAAGTAGGAATGAGTAAAGTAGAAATGGATAGCACATTTGGGTAACAGTGAGTAGTTTTGGCTCAGGCATATAAGTTCCTAGAAAGAGAAGCTGGAGATAAGGCTAGGAAAAATAGATAGGATCCATATTAAGCAGTTGAAAGTCAAAGCAGAATTGTTTTTTAAGAGAATTATCCAGTTTGTGATACCTAGGTTGTATTTGAAGGAGCGAAAGTAGAGGCAGTAAAACAGGATCTATTGTAAACATGCGTGACTCAAACTAAGATTGAACAGTGGAAGTAAAAGAAGATGGATTTGAGAAATTTAGAAGGTAAAAGAAGCAATCCTTGTGATCAAAAGGGTTTTAGGAATAAGGGAGAAGAGTGGGGCTAAAATAACTCCTGCATTTTGGACTTCGCAAACTAGGTAGGGAACAGGGCCACTATCCAAGACTAGAAATAAAGGAGAAATGATACAGACTGCTGCTAGTTCTCTCTTAGCTGAGTTGAGCTGGAAGTTCCAATAGATATAAGATGATTATTTACTAGTTATTGTGCAACTCAGAATTCTACCCAATCAGTTTTACAGTTTTCAGAACCTAAAGGATATATTTGAGGAGATGTAAAATGAGAGAGCGAAAGAGAACTCTGTGAGACTTACTTCTTGAATTTTTACGTACCAATAATATACATGAAAGCATTTTGTAAATGTATCTTAACTGTTCAGAGGTACTTTGAGACTCTCTTTACTTGTTTTATAGGTGAGCGAAGCAGGTGTTCACAGACCTCATGTTGGTGGAATTCATGGTCGAAGTAATGATGGGGCTTATTCTCTTGTCCTGGCTGGTGGATTTGCAGATGAAGTCGTAAGTCATTATATAAAGTTATTCATTAGAACCTGCCTTGATCATTTGGTAAAATACAAAAGCTTTTCCTAGGATACATCAAATACTATTGTGTCTTTTTAGCAGTTTTTGTGTTGAAGTAATCAGTTCTATACAAGTTAGGAAGTAAATCATTTGGCAGTGTATTCTTTACATGTACTATGTACTGGTTTGACTTGTATGTGTTGTGTAAGAGAGTATTATAAGAAAAATACTCAAATTCTCTAGAGCTTTTTTTTTTATTAAAGACAGAGTCTCGCTCTATTGCCCGGGCTGGAGTACAGTGGTGTGATCTCAGCTCCCTGCAACCTCTGCCTTTGGATTCAAGCAATTTTCCTGCCTCAGCCTCTCGAGTAGGTGAGATTTCACATGCCCACCATCACATCACACCTGGCTAATTTTTTTATTTTTTTGAGATAGAGTTTTGCTTTTGTCGCCCAGGCTAGAGTGCAGTGGCAGTCTCGGCTCACTGAAACCTCTGCTTCCTGGGTTTAAGCAATTCTTCTGCCTCAGCCTCCCAGGTAGCTGGGATTACAATCATGCACCACCATGCCCAGCTAATTATTGTATTTTTCATAGAAACATGGTTTCATCACGTTGGCCAGGCTGATCTCAAACTCCTGACCTCAGGTGATCAACCTGCCTTATCCTCCCAAACTGTTAGGATTACAGGCATGAGCCGTGGCACCCAGCCTCTGTGGAGCATTTTTTTCCTCCTACTTAAGTTTTCTCTTTAAAAAAAATAAAAACTTTGGTTCCAGTGTTAAAGATCTATAGAGCTTATTTGTTTTAATTAAACTTACTATTTTGAGGTAGTTGTAGATTCACATGTAGCATTAGAAATAATACAGAGGGCCAAGTGCAGTGGCTCACGCCTGTAATCCCAGCACTTTGAGAGGCTGAAGTAGGTGGATTTCTTGAGCTCAAGAGTTTAAGACCAGCCTGGGCAACATGGCAAAGCCCTGTCTCTACCAAAAAATAAATTAGCTGAGTGAGGCCAAGCATGGTGGCTCACGCTTGTAATCCCAGCATTTCGGAGGCCATGGTGGGCAGATCACCTGAGGTCGGGAGTTCAAGACTGCCCTGACCAACATGGAGAAACCCTGTCACTACTAAAAATACAAAAATTTAGCCAGGCATCGTGGCACATGCCTGTAATCTCAGCTACCTGGGAGTCTGAGACAGGAGAGTTGCTTGAACCTGGGTGGCAGAGGTTGCAGTGAGCTGAGATCATACCATTGTACTCCAGCCTGGGCAACAATAGCAAAACTTCGTCTGGGAAAAAAAAAAAAAGGAATTAACTGGGTATGGTAGCACATGCCTGTAGTCCCAACTACTTAGGAGGCTGAAGCAGGAGGATTACTTGAGCCCAAGAGATCAAGGCTGTAGTGAGCCATGATCGTGCCAGTGCACTCCAGCCTGGGCTACAGAGAGCAAGACCCTGTCTTTTAAAAAAGAGAAAAAGAAAGGGAGGAAAAGGAATACAGAGATTCTGTGCCCTCTACCCAGTTTCTCCCAGTGGTGACTATCTTGGAAAACTATATAGTACAATATCAGAACCAGGATGTTGACACTGTACAATCAGGGACTGAACATTTATATTTTCACAATTTCCATTATTCTGTTGTGTTGCCCTTTTATAGCTACATCTATCATACGTAGCCCCTAACTGCTTAACGTCTGACAACCACTAATCTTTCCTCCTCTTTTTTTTTTTTTTTTTTTTTTTTTTTTTAGATGGAGTCTTGCCCTTGTTGCCCAGCCTGGAGTGCAGTGGCGCGATCTCAGCTCACTGCAACCAGCCTCATGAATAGCTAGGATCACAGGTACCCACCACCATGCCTGGCTAGCTAAATTTTGTGTTTTTAGTAGAGATGGGGTTTCGCCATGTTGGCCAGGCTGGTCTCAAACTCCTGTCTTCAGGTGATATGCCCATCTTCCCAAAGTGCTGATATTATAGGCATGAGCCACCACACCCAGCCTTTTTTTTTTGAGAAAGAGTCTCACTGTCATGCAGACTGGAGTGCAGTGGCACGCTCGGCTCACTGCAGCCTCTGCTTTCCAGGTTCAAATGATTCTCCTGGCTCAGTTTCCTGAGTAACTGGGACTACAGGCACGCACCACCATGTCTGACTAATTTTTGTATTTTTAGCAGAGACAGAGTTTCACCATGTTGGCCAGGCTGATCTCAAACTCCTGACCTCAAGTGATCTGTCCACCTAAGCCTCCCAAACTGATGAGATTACAGACGTGAGCCACTGCATCCAGCCTCTTTTCTTTATTCTTGTAATTTTGCCACTTCAATAATTTTTATAAATGGAATTATGTAGTACATAACCTTTAGGATTGGCTTTTTCCACTCAGTGTAATTCTCAGGGGATCGTGGTATGTATCAGTAGTTCATTCCTTTTTATTGTCGAGTACTAGTCCATGTTATGGATGTTCCACAGTTTGTTTAATCATTTACTCGTTGAATAACAGCTGGGTTCTTTTGAGTTTTTAGCTATTACAGATAAAGCTATAGCAAATATTTGTGAACAGGTTTTTGTAAGCATAAGTTTTTATTTTTCTGGGATAAATGCCCCCAAAGTGCAATTCCTAGGACACATGTGGCAGTTGCATGTTCAGTTGTTTAAATAAACTGCCAAACTATTTTCCACAGTGACTGTACCATTTTATATTCCTGTCAGCAAAATATGAGTGATCCAGTTTCTCTGCATCTCACCAGTATTTGCTGTTGTTGCTGTTTTTTGTTTTAGCCATTCTGATAAGTGTGTAGTGATACTTCATTGTTGGACATCATTTGCTTATTTGCCATCTGTGTAGCCTCTAGTAGTACAGCTTTTCAGGTTTTTTGGCCATTTTCTAATTGGGTTGTTTGTTTTTTCTGCTGTTCATCAGATCTATGGTTTTCAGGCATTTACTTGCTTTCATAGATTGTTATAAAAATGAATTAATTGGCATACTTATGAAGAGCACAAAATATAGTGTGTTTTCAGACAGAAATAGAAAAGCTTTCCATCTTTCTGAAAGGCAGATTTGGCAGTGCATTTACATTAACATGGCAAAGTAAATGAAAATGGAAATACTTAGGTTCATCCTTTGCGTACTTCTTTAGCATGCATGTTTTGAAGCTCTATCTTTATGTATTTGTCAGAAATATAAAGGATGTTACACAGTTTAAAAAATTCCAAGAGCTGACTGTAAGAAAGGCTCTATAATAAACCAACTGGAAATGTAGTCTCTTTTAACATTTGTTTTTAGCGTCTGGGCAATTGTATTTGATCTGGTCTCTGATATTTGTTGTGTAAGACTTGGTCCAAATTATTTAACTCTAGTAAACTTCAGTTTCCTCATCTGTAAAAAGAAGAAATAGTATTTTATGTCAGGAAGATGGTTACATTAAATGAGATAATTTATGTAGTCCTGTCCACATAACACGGACTCAAATGTTATATTCTCTGCAGCAGAATATTATATTAAATAGGGCCAGGCACGGTGGCAGGCGCCTGTAATTCCAGCACTCTGGGAGGCCAAAATGGGATGATCACTTGAGATCAGGACTTCAAGACCGGCCTAACCAACATGATGAAACCTGGTCTCTACTAAACGTACAGAATTAGCCAGGCGTGGTGGTGCATGCCTGTAATCCCAGCTGCTTGGGAGGCTGAAGCAGGACAATCTCTTAAACCCAGGAAGCAGAGTTTTCAGTGAGCCAAAATCACATCACTGTACTCCAGCCTGGATGGCAAAGTGAGACTCTGTCTTAAAAAAAAAGAAAAGAGGCCCTGTGACCATGCCTCCTCGGATGCTGCTTCAAGGTTGCTGAGCTGTGTATGAACTATTTCTCCATCCATATCATCTCCCACGGGAATCATCACCCCCAGGAGTTAACTCAGCTGCTTTCCATGGACACGACAGGCTCTCAGGAAAAGTCCTGTTATTGACTAAATGAAAGATAAACCATTAAATAGACACATTGATATACAGCTTCTAAATAAATCTACCAGACTTTGTCCCCTACTCTTAGAAGAGATAAACAACTGGAACCTGGAAAGAAGACGGCCAAATAGGAACAGCTCTGGATTGCAATTACCAGCAAGAGCTACGCAGAGGGGGAGTGATCTCTGCATTTTCAAACGAAGTATCAGGTACATCTCAAAGAGAAAGGTTGCACTATGGATGTAGCCCAAGAAGGGCAAGCCAAGGTGCTGCCTCACCCGGGAAGTGCAGTCCCCACAGGACACCCCCTCCCTACCCAACGGAGGCCATCTGAGGCTTTTCCAGCCACTCCAGCACTCCAGTTCAGATACTTCACTTCTCCTGCAGTTTTTACTGCCCACAGACCAGGAGATTCCCGGGCCAAAAAGCCACAAGTTTATAGCATGGCAGCCAGCACTGCAGGTTTCGGCACAGAAACTTTCACAAAGCTGGGTGGCTTTTTCAACTGGTGCCTGAAAGGCCTGGGATACAGAGCCGCCCATTCAACTGAAAAAGAGGGGGCTGAAAGCAGGGAGCCAGGTGGTCTGGCTCTGCGAGTACCACCCCTGCAAAGACCAGCAACCTGAAATGCTCTAGCTGGAGAGTTGCCCTCTAAGCATAGCAATTTGAGCTTGACCCAGGATGTTCGAGCTCTGTTGGGGGAAGGACATCAAACATTACCGAGGCACTCTGCCATTACTGAGACGGTCCTAACTGTACCTCTGTAAACAAAACCGCAAGGAAGTTTACACAGCAGCAGGGCAGAGCCCATGTCAGCTCAGCAACGCCTCTGCTGGCAGACTGTGACTAGACTCCCTCTTTGCTAGGCAGGGCATCTCTGAAAACAGGCAGCAGCACATCAGGGATTTATAAATAAAGCCCTACCTTCCTAGGACAGAGCACCTGGGAAAAGAGGTGTTTATGAGTTCCACTGCAGCAGACTTAAACATAACTATCCAGCAGATCCATTCAGAACACCATAGCTCCCAGCACAGCACTTGAGCTCTGATAAGGGACAGACTGTCTTATCAAACAGCTCCCTGACCCCCATATATCCAAAAGAGGCACCTCATAAAGGAGAGCTCTGGCTGACATCTGGCGGGTACCCTTCTGGGACAAAGATAACAGAAGAAAAACGGGCAGCAACCTTTACTGTTCTGCAGCCCCCGCAGGTGACTCCCAGGCAGGCAGAGCCTGGAGTGGACCTCCAGCAGTCCTGCAGCAAAGGGGCCTGATTGTTAGAAGGAAAACTAAAAAACAGAAACAGCTTCAACATTATCAAAAAGGACATCCACTCAGAGATCACATCCGAAAGTCACCAACTTCAAAGGTCCACAAACATGGGAAGAAAGCAGCGCAAAAAGGATGAAAATATCAAAAACAAGAATGCGTCTCCTCCTTCAAGGGATCGCAACGCCTCGCCAGCAAGGAAACAAAACTGGATGGAGAATGAGTGTGATGAATTGACAGAAACAGGCTTCAGAAGGTGGGTAATAACAAACTTCTCTGAGCTAAAAGAACATGTTCTAACCCAATGCAAAGAAACTAAGAACGTTGAAAAAAGGTGAGACAAAATGCTAACGAGAATAAACAGCTTAGAGAAGAATATAAATGACTTGATGGAGCTGAAAAACACAGCACAAGAACTTCGTGAAGCATACACAAGTTTCAATAGCTGAATCGACCAAGCAGAAGAAAGGATATCAGAGGTCGAAGATCAACTCAGTGAAATAAAATGAGAAGGCAAGATTAGAGAAAAAGAGTGAAAAGAACAAAACCTCCAAGAAATGTGGGGTTATGTGAAAAGACCTAATCTAGGTTTGCTAGGTGTACATGAATGTGTTGGGGAGAATGAATCCAAGCTGGAAAACACTTTAGGATATTATCCAGGAAAACTTACCCAACCTAGCAAGGCAGACAAACATTCAAGTCCAGGAAATACAGAGAACACCACAAAGATATTCCTCAAGAAGAGCAACCCCAAGGCAAATAATCATCAGATTCACCAGGGTTGAAACGAAGGAAAAAATGCTAAGGGCAGCCAGAGAGAAAGGTTGAGTTACCCACAAAGGGAAGCCCATCAGACTCACAGCAGATCTCCTGGCAGAAACCCTAAAAGCCAGAAGAGAGTGAGGGGCCAATATTCAATATCCTTAAAGAAAAAACTTTCAACCTAGAATTTCATATCCAGCCAAACACAGCTTCATAAGTAAAGGAGAAATGAAATCCTTTACAGACAAGCAATTGCTGAGAGATTTCATCACCACCAGGCCTGTTTTACAAGAGCTCCTTAAAGAAGCACTAAACATGGAAAGGAACAGCCAGTACCAGCCACTCCGAAAGCGTACCAAATGGCAAAGACCCATCGACACAATGAGGAAACTGTGTCAACTAACGGGCAAAACAACCAGCTAGCATCAAAATGGCAGGATCAAATTCACACATAACAATATTAACCTTAAATGTAAATGGACTGAATGCCTTAGTCAAAAGACACAGACTGGCAAATTAGATAAAAAGTCAAGACCCATCGGTGTGCTGTATTCAGGAAACCCATCTCACGTGCAAGGACACACATAGGCTCAAAATAAAGGGATGGAGGAAGATTTACCAAGCAAATGGAGAGCAAAAAAAAGCAGGAGTTGGAATCCTATTCCCTGATAAAAAGGACTTTAAACCAGTGAAGATCAAAAGAGATAAGGACATTACATATCGATAAAAGGATCAATGTAACAAGAAGGGCTAACAATCCTAAATATATATGCACTTAATACAGGAGCACCCAGTTACATATAACAAGTTCTTAATGACCTACAAAGAGACTTAGACTCCCACACGATAATAGTGGGAGACTTTAACACTCCACTGTCAATATTACATCAGCGAGACAGAAAATTAACAAGGATATCCTGGACTTGAACTCAGATCTGGACCAAGAGGACCTAATAGACATCTACAGAACTCTGTACCCTAAATCCACAGAATATTCATTCTTCTCAGCAACACATTGCACCTTCTCTAAACTTGACCACAAAATTGGAAGTAAATCACTCCTCAGCAAATGCAAAAAAATAGAAATTATAACAGTCTCCCAGACCACAGTGCAATCAAATTAGAACTCAGGATTAAGAAACTAACTCAGAACGGCACAACTTCATGGAAACTGAATAACTGTCTCCTGAATGTCGACCGGATAAACAATGAAATGAAGGCAGAAATAAAGATGTTCTTCAAAACCAACGAGAATGAAGACACAATGTACCAGAATCTCTGGGACACATTTAAAACAGTGTCTAGAGGGAAATTTATAGCAATAAATGCCCACATGAGAAACGAGGAAAGATCTAAAATCAACACCCTGTTGTCAGAATTGAAAGAGAGAGTAAGATCAAGTAAACTCAAAAGCTAGCAGAAGACAAGAAATAACTGAGACCAGAGCAGAGCTAAAGGAGATAGAGACACAAAAAACCCTTCAAAAAATCAATAAATCCAGGAGCTGTTTTTTTGAAAAGATCAACAAAATAGACTGCTAGCCAGATTAATGATAAAGAAAAGAGAGAAGAATCAAATAGATGAAATGAAAAACGATAAAGGGGATATCACTACAAATTCCACAGAAATATAAACTACCATCAGAGGTTACTACACACAACTCTGTGGGCATACACCAGTAAATCTGGAAGAAATTGATAAATTCCTGGACACTTGCAACCTCCCAAGACTAAACCACAAAGAAGTTGAAACCCTGAATAGACCAATAATAAGGGCTGAAATTGAGACAGCAATTAATAGCCTACCAACCAAAAGAAGTCCAGGTCCCGATGGGGTCACAGCCAAATTCTACCAGACGTACAAAGAGGAGCTGGTACCACTCCTTCTGAAACTATTCCAAAACAATGCAAAAATCATTTTATTAGACCAACATCATCCAGATACCAAAACCTGGCAGAGACTCAACAAAAAAAGAAAACTTCAGGCCAATATCCATGATGAACATAGATGCAAAAATCTTCAATAAAATACTGGTGAACCAGTTGCAACAGCACATCAAAAAGCTTATCCATCCTGATCAAGTAGGCTTCTTCCCAGAAATGCAAGTCTGGTTCAACATACACAAGTAGATAAACATAACCCACCACATAAACAGAACCAAAGACAAAAACCACATGATTATCTCAATAGATGCAGAGAAGGCCTTTGACAAAATTCAACAGCTCTTTATGCTAAAAACTCTCAATAAAGTGTCAATGGAATGTATCTCAAAATAATAAAAGCTATTTACGACAAACCCACAGCCAATATCATACTGAACGGGCAAGAACTGGAAGCATTCCCTTTGAAATCTGGCCTAGACAAGGTTGCCCTCTCTCACCATTCGTATTCAATATAATATTAGAAGTCCTAGCCAGAGCAATCAGGTGAGAAAAAGAAATAAAGCGTATTCAATTAGCAATGGAGGACATAAAACTGTCTCTATTTGCAGATGATGTAATTGTATATTTAGAAGACCCCATCGTCTCAGCCCAAAATCTCCTTCTAAGCAACTTCTGCAAAGTCTCAGGATACAAAATCAGTGTGCAGAAATCACAAAGCATTCCTATACACTAATAACAAAGAGAGCCAAATCATGAGTGAACTCTCGTTCACAGTTGCTACAAAGAGAATAAAATACCTAGAAATACAACTAACAAAGGATGTAAAGGACGTCTTCAAGGAGAAGTACAAACCACTGCTCAGTGAAATAAGAGAGGACACAAAACAGATGAAAAAACGTTCCATGCTCATGGTTAGGAAGAATCAGTATTGTGAAAATGACCATACTGCCCAAAGTAATTTATAGATTCAACACTATCCCCATCAAACTACCAATGACCTTCTTCACAGAACTGGAAAAAAAACACTTTAAACTTTGTATAGAACCAAAAGAGAGCCCACATAGCCAAGACAATCCTAAGCAAAAAGAACAAAGCTGAAGGCCTCACACCACCTGACTTCAAACTATACTACAAGGCTACAGTAATCAAAACAGCATGGTAGTGGTACCAAAACAGGGATATAGACCAATGGAACAGAACAGAGGCCTCGGAGGCAACGCCACACATCTACAACCATCTGATCTTTGACAAACCTGACAAAAACAAGCAATGGGGAAAGGATTCCCTCTTTTATAAATGGTGTTGGGAAAACTGGCTAGCCATGTGCAGAAAGCAGAAACTGGACCCCTTCCTGACACCTTACACTAAAATTAACTCCAGATGGATTAAAGACTTAAATGTAAGACCTAACACCATGAAAACCCTAGAAGAAAACCTAGGCAAAATCATTCAGGACATAGGCATAGGCAAGGACTTCATGACTAAAACACCAAAAGCATTGGCAGCAAAAGCCAAAATAGACAAATGGGATCTAATTAAACTCCAGAGCTTCTGTACAGCAAAAGAAACAATCATTAGACTGAACTGGCAACCAACAGAATAGGAAACAATTTTTGGAATCTACCCATCTGACAAAGGGCTAATATCCAGAATCTACAAAGAACTAAAACAGATTTACAAGAAAAACCCATTCAAAAGTGGGCAAAGGATATTAACAGACACTTTTCAAAAGAAGACATAGGTGAGGCCAACAACATGAGAAAATGCTCATCATCACTGGTCATTAGAGAAATGTAAATCAAAACCACTTTGAGATACCACCTCATGCTGATTAGAATAGAGATCATTAAAAAAATCTGGAGACAACAGATGCTGGAGAGGATGTGGAGAAATAGGAACACTTTTAGCACTATTGGTGGGAGTGTAAATTAGTTCAACCATTATGGATGACAGTATAGCGATTCCTCAAGGATCTAGAAATAGAAATTCCATTTGACCCCGCAATCCCATTACTGGGTGTATACCCAAAGGATTATATGTGGTTCTATTATAAAGACACATGCACACGTATGTTAATTGCGGCACTGTTTACAATAGCAAGACCTGGAACCAACCCAAATGCCTATCAGTGATAGACTGGACAAAGAAAATGTGGCACATACATACCATGGAATGCTCTGCGGTCATAAAAAACAATGTGTTCGTGTCCTTTGTAGGGACATGGATGAATCTGGAAACCATTCTCAGCAAACTGACACAAGAACAGAAAATCCAAGAAGAAGAGAGGTTGGGAATACCTGAGGAACTGAGTTACTTGGGGTAGCACTGTGTTCCTTGTATAGACAGAGCTGCTTTATGTGAGCTCTTCCCAGGCAGCAGAACTTGTTTAGGCTACTGCCTCCCATTCACAATTTAATGGATCATTGACTAGAAGATGCAACAAATTTAGGCTGATTATTTTTCTGTAGGAAAAGTATTTTGTTTTTAGTTTTTCAGAGATATGAGGTCTCACCATGTTGCCCAGGCTGGTCTTGAACTTCTGGGCTCAAGCAAGCCTCCTGCTTTGGCCTCCCACAGTGCTGGGATTCCAGGCATCAGTCACCCTACCATGCCTTTCCATAGGAAAAATAGTCTGAAATGATACTGGTTGAGAGCTTTTACAGTCTGACAATTTTTTCCTTCGTGATAATTTAATGTTTTTGTTGATGTAATGATTAAAGTACAAATGAGTTAATGGTAAAGAATTTTAGGAGATCCAAGATGGCCGATCAGCAGCAGCTCAGGATTGTAGCTCCCAGTGAAAGCGCAGAGAGCGAGTGGACGCCGCACTTTCAGACGAATTTTTGTTGCCCACAGACGGGGAGATTCCCGGCGGAGGAGCCCCACGGGTTGCCAGCGCGACTCTTTTGGCTGGCGCGACAGTTTTGCTGGCACCCCAGCGTGGCGCTTCTTGGTGCGGAGTATAGGGGACTGGGTGCCCTTTGAGTCGGGCTTGGCTGGTCGCATCCCCACAAAGGAAGCACTCCAATTGGAAGTGCTGAGGACTGAGAGTTTCACAGCAAGCACAGCTGAACCTAGGAAGGCCCAGCTCTGTGGGGAAGAGGCGTCTCCCGAAGGAAAACTAAGAAACAGAAAAAACTTCATCACCAGCAAGCTGGACGTCCACTTAGAGACCCAATCTGAAAGTCGGCAATTACAGAGATGACAGGTGGATAAATCCACAAAAATGGGAAGAAACCAGTGCAAAAAGGCTGAGAACACCCAAAATCAGAATGTCTCTCCTCCTACAGGGGATTGCATCTCCTCATCAGCAAGGGAACAAGACCTGATGGAGAATGAGTGTGATGAACTGACAGAATCAGGCTTCAGAAGATGGATAATAAGAAACTTCTGTGAGTTAAAAGAACATGTTCTAACCTAATGCAAAGAAACTAAGAACCTTGAAAAAAGATTTGACGAAATGCTAATGAGAATGGACAACTTAGGAATATAAGTGAATTGATGGAGCTGAAAAACACAACACGAGAACTTCACGAAGGATGCACAAGTTTCAACAGCCAAATTGACCAAGCAGAATAAAGGATATCAGAGGTCGAAGATCAACTCAGTGAAATAAAAGGAGAAGGCAAGATGATAGAAAAAAGGGTAAAAAGGAATGAACAAAGTCTCCAAGAAATATGGGACCATATGAAAAGACCTAATCTACGTTTGATAGGTGTACCTGAATGTGAT
>PVKP010010939.1:22927-63214 GCA_004027715.1 Plecturocebus donacophilus
CAAGGCAGGCCAATATGCAAGTCCAGGAAATACAGAGAACACCACAAAGATATTCCTCAAGAAGAGCAACCCCAAGGCACATAATCGTCAGATTCACCAGGGTTGAAATGAAGGAGAAAATGCTAAGGGCAGCCAGAGAGAAGGGTCGGGTTACCCACAAAGGGAAGCCCATCAGACTCACAGCAGATCTCTCAGCAGAGACCCTGGAGGCCAGAAGAGAGTGGGGGCCAACATTCAACATCCTTAAAGAAAAGAACTTCCAGCCTAGAATTTCATATCCGGCCAAACTAAGCTTCATAAGTAAAGGAAAAATAAAATTTTTTGCGAACAAGCAAATACTCAGAGATTTCATCACCACCAGGCCTGCTTTACAAGAGCTTCTGAAAGAAGCACTACACATGGACGGGAACAACCAGTATCAGCGATTCCAAAAACATACCAAAAGGTAAAGAGCATCACCAAAATGAAGAATCTGCATTAACTAATGGGCAAAACAGCCAGCTAGCATTAAATGGCAATATCAAACTCACATATATCAATATTAATCCTAAATTTAAATGGACTGAATGCCCCAATCAAAAGGCACAGGCAGGCAAATTGGATAAAAAGCTAAAACCCATCAGCATGCTGTTATTTAGACCCATCTCACATGCAAGGACACACAAAGACTCAAAACAGCGGGATGGAGGAAGATTTACCAACCAAATGGAGAGAAAAAAAAGAAAAAAAACAGAAGCTGCAATTTTCGTCTCTGATGAAACAGACTGTAAAGCAACAAAGACCATAAGAAACAAAGAAGGACATTGCATAATGGTAAAAGGATCAATGCAACAAGAAGAGCTAACAATCCTGAATATATACGCACCCTTACAGGAGCACCCAGATACATAAGGCAAGTTCATAATGACTTACAAAGAGACTTAGACTCCCACACAATAATAGTGGGAGACTTTAACACTACACTGTCAATATTAGACAGATCAACGAGATAAAAAATTAACAAGGATATCCAGGACTTATACTCAGACCTGGAACAAGTAAACTTAACAAATATTTACAGAACTCTCCTCCCCAAATCCACAAAGCATACATTTTTCTCAGTATCACATTACACCTATTTTTAAAGTGACCACATAATTGGAAGTAAATCACTCCTCAGCTATTGCATAGCATTTCACAGGTTTATATAAAATATTGATTGGCTGCTTGTTTGTTATTGTCATCCCTTATTCCTTCCTGTCTCCATGTTAAGCACAATTATTGTCATAAAAGAGGTTTTTAATACCCATTTTTAGACTGCATTCTAGCCTGGGCAATAGAACAAGAATCCCGTTCTCTCTCCCTCTTTCTCTTCCTCTTTCTTTCTCTCTTTTATTCTTTTTTTTCTTTCTTTCTTTCTTTTGAAAAATAAAAAAAAAATAAAGAATTTTAGCCATGTTTTCTTGATTTGCTGCTTGAAGGGTAGTCAGAAATGTTTAAAATACTGTTTGGCTTACATTCGTTATATTATGCTGTTTTACTTTCCATTGCTTTTTCTTCATGGTACTCCCATAATAACTTGAAAAGTTGACAGTTATGACTATGCATATTGTGGAGTCTGTCCAGATACTGGGTGGAAGACTGGTTTTGATCAGTTTTAAGGAGTATTCTAAACTGTTCTAGATGTACATGTTTGTTAGAATTCTTTCACGTAGAATACATACTCAAGGTTGTGTTTCTTAATACCTTATTTAAAAAATATGTAGACCTTAATATTGGATTAACAAAAAGCAAAAGTAAGTTTAAGGGTTTTAGGCCAATAAGAACACTTTAAGACCATGATATTCTTAGTTGTGTGTGGCTTTTAATCCAAGGGAAAAACAAAGTATAAATAACTGGCCTCTATAATAAGAATTTGGTAGAGAAAATTTCATTGTCTAAATTGTCTAATTAAAATAATCTTGCGTTAAAAAGTCACTATTTTGCTATTGTTAGTAGAATTAATTGTGCACTGATAGTTAATTTGTTTCAAGTAGTGAATCTGATAGAGACAGTAATATCCATAAAAATTTCTAGGTTGCTACAGAAGTAATTGGAGAGCTAGTGTATGTGATATCTTTTGGCCTTTTTACATTTAGTAGATACTTTATACTACTTTTAGTTTTTCAAATTTTTTCCAAATTTCTTCTTAATGGGAGGTGATTATTTTACCTGAATGTGATAGGTATGAATCCATAGAGTATGAAATAAGGAGATCTTACTATGCTGTTAGAATTTTAATATGAAAGCCAGGGTGTGGTGGCTCAGGCCTGGAATCCCAGCACTTTGAGAGGCCAGGCAGGTGGATCACTTGAGGCCTGGAGTTCAAGACCAACCTGGCCAACATGGCAAAACCCCATTTCTACTAAAAATACAAAAACTAGCCAGTTGTAGTGGCACACTGCTGTAATCCCAGTTGCTTGGCATGCTGAAGCAGGAAAATCTATTGAACTTGGGAAGCAGAAGCTACAATGAGCCGAGATCACACCACTGCACTCCAGCCTGGGTGACAGAGCAAGACTGTCTTGAAAAAAAAAAAAGAATTTTAAGAAGTTTTTAGGTAATCTTGCTTTATAGTACTTACTTACTATCAATGCCAGAGTTTGAAATTGGAGACAGGACACTTAGGTGTGGTGTAGATGTCAGTTGGAAATTTGGGTTATGGAGTGTTTACTGAAGTGGTATTATCTATAAAGAACCTGCAAGCTAGTATTGATAGGTTTTAATGTTGAATTGAATGAATATTTCAATCCGTAAGATGTACCTTGTAACATTCTATTGATTATTTGACTACGTATATAGAATGAGTCTAACCATGTTTGAAGATGTTGAAAAGTATAATTTAGAGTGAAAGCTTTAGGTCAAGTTATATAACTTGAAGGTATACTGTATGCAAGGTTGCATTTAAATTTTGCATTATTTTCAGAGATACCTCGAGAGAAAATGTCAACTTATCCTAATGAAATGTTTTGACTCTCAAATAAGAATTGGTGAAATTATACTTGGGTTTAGGTTTCTTAATAAAGAAAATCTTCTCTGACAGGACCGAGGTGATGAGTTCACATACACTGGAAGTGGTGGTAAAAATCTTGCTGGTAATAAAAGAATTGGCGCACCTTCAGCTGATCAAACATTAACAAACATGAACAGGTACTACTGTAAAGACTGTTTAGAATTTGAACATTGTATAAAAGTTTCATAAGAGGACTGCAAATTATAATTTATAATGCAGAGGAGAATCTAGAACTGGGAGTTAAAGATCTGAAATTTAAGTTCCATTCCCTGATTATATAATTGTTTCTAAGCATCCTAACATATCTTTATACTGGTTTTTTATTATTTACTATTTTTTTTCTTTTTGAGATTGAGTCTCACTCTGTTACCCAGGCTGGAGTGTAGTGGCATGATCTCAGCTCACTGCAACCTCTGCCCTCCCAACCCCGACCCCCCACCGGGTTCAGGCGATTATCCTCCCTTAACCTCCCAAGTAGCTGGGACTACAGGTGCCTGCTACCACGTCTGGCTAATTTTTGTATTTTTAGTAGAGACGGAGTTTTTACATCTTGGCCAGGCTCATCTCGAACTCCTGACCTCGTTATCCACCTGCCTCGGCCTCCCAAAGTGCTGGGATTACAGGCGTGAGCCACCGTGCCTGGCCTATATAGTTACTTTTTAAATGCCATAATTCCTAGTCTTAATGAATACATAGCTGTACATTTGAAAATATTGACAACTTTGAAGGAAAGGAGTCTGTGTAATTTAAGTGAAATTGAGAATAAGATGGCTTGTCTGCTACCCCATTGGTCAAAGCTAAAGTAACAAAATTCTTTTTAGAGTAAACTCAGAAATGTGAAATGAAGTTATGTTTGGGAGCCACATTTATGTACATAGATGAAACAGAAGGCCACTTAATCAGATCTGTACTGAATGTACTTTTAGGATGTCTGCTAATAAGATATCTTCTAAGTGTTGTTTAAGGGAATGTTCATTTAGTCACAGAAATGATCTTTTCTAACTAAATCCCCTTAAGATACTACAAAAAAGCCACCTTGTGCTGACCTTTATTCTATAGAAATACTTTAATTCTATAGAAATACTAATGGCATCTCAGCTCCCACGAGTACAGAAAGTTTATTAATTTCAAAGTGTTTTATTTTGTAAATGCATGTTATGCCAATATTAATAAGTAACCCAGACCACCAGATAGCAGAAAAAAATCACATTGTAATTTGTCATACTGAAAATTTTATCAACATTTAATAAAGTTAACAATTTTTATATCCTATTGTTAAGGGTATTTTGTGGATTGAGTAAAAGTATTTTTCACTTTGAGTCTAAATCACTCCATTTTAAGTAATGTCCCCTTAATTTCTGATTACTGTGTGAAGTAAAGGATATACCAGAATGATTTCAAGACTTTAATGCATACCAAGTTATATAGAATTTCTGTTTTTATGTGTTCTGTATTATTTCTGACAGTAGGATTATTTTTACTGAACCAGCAGAGGAGACAGGTCAGATTTGCTGGTGAAAACATTCCTGAGACAGGAGCTTAGTCCCTAGTTAATCTTTTTCTAGCAGGAAAGCAGTCCTTCAAGAAGAATGTCTTAAAATAAATATTTTGATGTGTTTTTGTCAACGAAAATGTGTCTTGAATTTGCAAAAGGACTCTTTCAAGTTGTCAAATCTGGTAATTATTTTTCCCTTTAATAATCAATAATTTTGCTTGAAAGGAACTTCCTTCATAACTGTCCACTATTGTAATGTACATGTTAGATTCCTTTAACACTTTTGGACAATCTAATAAGTACCACTACAGTCTGATTAGAATATAATTGACAAGCATTATAAATGTTTACTATAAAGAGGGGATAGTGAAAATGAAATATCAACTGGAAACAATTTAGGATTGAATTACCAGAGAGACTTTAACATCCTGTCTGTCACTTTGTACATTAAGTTGTGAACACGCCTTGTGATTGTAAAAGTGCTTGGGCAAAGGTACCTGTATGTCTTACAAACACAAAAACCGAGGTGAAAGGCTCTTTGCTCTGACCCATAGTATGCCCTTTCCCCAGTAGTGTATGGTTCAGTTCATTTTTGCTTCTTTGCTAAGAGGTAATTTGATACCTTCTTGCTTCTGAGTTTATTCCTATTTCTTCCCAGCTTTTCCAACTTTAAAAAACTAAAGAGGGCAGCAAAGTAACCTGTGCATCTTTTATCAGGGCAGTCAAAGGCACCTGACTGGTTGAGCTGCGTATAGATTAATGGAGGAGCTTTGTTGCTATATTGCCTAGTTTCATCTTCTTGGACTCTCTTCACATACTTGAATAGCCTAATTATCTGAATCCAGAAGTGAGTTGATAGTGCCAGTTAGTGGTGGCAGTAATTATGACTGAAGGTACCTGTGAGCATTAAAGCATTCCATTCAGTGACAGGGAAGGTAATACTGAATCCTAGCTCTTTAAGATGAAGTATATATAATACCTCAATAGGTATTCAGTAAGACATAATACTAATCCTAGAGTTGATGGCTGTATTTTCTTCTGCCTCCCAGAATTTTCATGCATCTTCATTTTAAATTAAAAAAAAAAAAAAAGTAATGTGGTAAGCTTTAACTCTTTGACCACAGCTAAATATATATTTTTTAAAACGAATACTTTTAAGTTCATTTACTTACTAAAATATAACTATGGTTAAGAAGTTTTTTTCCAATAAGTTAGTCATAGTCTTGAGGTCTATTTTTTAACTTGAGCCTGCATAAAAATAATTATACTCTGAAGTAGTAGCTTATATCATATCTGCTTTCACCAGATTGGGTATAGTTCTGTTTTTGTTTGTTTTTTAACCTTAAGTGTCCTCAGTGTTTTCTTTACACTTAAGAAGTAGGTGTCCTAGATGAAAATGCTAATTTTAAACTGATTCTAAAACTGTTATTTTAAAATACTAAAAATAATTTAAATACAGATTTTGGTACAACTAGGTTCTCCCAAGAAAGGTCTTCTAACATCTAATAAGCTCACTGACTTGTTACTACTAGGTGAATGCACATACTAAGCAAGTTCCGGCTAGGTCAGGTGCTGCTTCCAACTCAGGGTTCCTCTTTGACCATGTCAATAAAATGTAGTGATCTCAAGGAGCCAGAAATCTTTATCATTAACACAGGCATTTGGATGCTTCAGGCTTATTGAAATTTATCTTTTTATGGAGGCCTTTAAAGAATATTCTCATACAGCACTTGTTCTTAATCTTTTTAAGGATTCTCTGTTGTCTGGAATGTGGAAAGTAGACCTGGGAAGGTCATTTGTACCTTGCTGACAAATTTATACGTCTGGATTTCTTTCTACATTATTCCAGCAATTTACCTCACACCCTTATCAAAGATAACTATTAAAACAGTCATTTGCTTTAGTTTTCCAACATTCTCCCTTCCCCCAACAAACGTTATTTAAAGAAAAATTCCATGTATTTCTAGTTGTTTTCTATTATACGTGGCACAGATGTTATTACTTTCAGAAGAACCCTACAGGCTATCTGAGAACCAATTCCCTGGCTTGGGGGTGACATCAGAAAACTGATTTGTCTTCTCTGCTGGTGGGGGAAAGCATAATCCTATTATCTGGAATAATATGGAAAGAATCATAGAATCTTAACCATCAGGTAAGGTATAATTCACCTTTTAATTGAGCTAATGACTCGATTGTATACTTGAAGAAAAATTACATGGTATAAAGACTTTTTTGTTGTTTTTTAGGGCATTGGCCCTAAACTGTGATGCTCCATTGGATGATAAAATTGGAGCAGAGTCTCGGAATTGGAGAGCTGGTAAGCCAGTCAGAGTGATACGCAGTTTTAAAGGGAGGAAGATCAGCAAATATGCTCCTGAAGAAGGCAACAGATATGATGGCATTTATAAGGTGCTCTATCTGGCATGACATCTTGTTTGTCATTCTTCCTGGGCTTTCAAGGCAGGGTTGCTGCAAAGAACTGTTGGGGGTGGGCTCAAGGAAACAGTAGCCATCTTATATTGCTACTTTTCCTGGAAATTTAACAAATGCACCAAGCAAACTCTTAACTTCTGTACTTTACTTTTAAGGCTTATATCGAGTTCTTAAGGGGACAGTTTTATTTTGGGTTGAGATTTTATATATATATATATATACACACACACACATACATGTATATGTATTTTCTTTATAATAAAACCATTTAACTGGCTGTTGTATAACTTGATTTTTATATATCTTTTCAGAATGATTTTATTTGCAATAGATTATCAAAGCAAAGCACATTATAATATTACTAGATTTGCATTCTTTATTTAAATAAAGAGATATTTGTTGCCATGTTTACTATACAGAATTTTGTTAATTAGCATAATCTTGTTACTCTATTAAATTTATAGCAATCATGTACTCATGGGAAGTACTATAATAGAAATTAAGGTCAAAACTGTTTTAGTGAATATTCTTGACTTATTTACTGTCACTACAGCAAAGCAATATATTCAGAAGTTGCATTTAATTCTGGCAAAGATTATTTTGGTACCACTAATGTGATGACTTGAGTAAGTCTAAACTTTAAATCTCAAACTAGTACTGAAATATTGTGATTTAGGTGGTAAAATACTGGCCAGAGATTTCATCAAGCCATGGATTCTTGGTTTGGCGCTATCTTTTAAGAAGAGATGATGTTGAACCTGCGCCTTGGACCTCCGAAGGAATAGAACGGTCAAGGAGATTATGTCTACGTTTACAGGTTAGATTACATTTGTCTAGGCTGCCTGTGTGTTCATAAAAATATACACCTCTACTATCGACATGCCTTAACACTGGCTATAACCCACAGCAATTAATGGTGGACTGTAAGGGGTGAGGAATAAGACCATGCAAATAGACACAGGAAAAGAAGTGAAAAGGTAGCATCCCGAATGTCAGACTGCAATAGAATCAAGGGTTGTGCTTCGAAAAAGCTGGGCTTGTTAATTAAAAGTAAAATATTTCCAAATCAAGTTGGAAATGACTTGAAGTGTGAGGGAAAGGGATTCATAAAATTTAGGTATAGGAGGCTTTGAAAAAGGACATTTATCCTAGAGGGCACGGGGGATGTCTTTCTGGTAGGGGAAGGGTGGGGAGGTGGCTTTATAAGAGTGGTCTGCTTTCTACCCTTCTCACTTTTCCTCACCCCTTTTCTCTCTTCCCCCGCAAAGCTGCTTCCCTGCCCTGCTACCACCTTTAGTGCTTTGCCTTTTTTGCCCTTTGCCCATGCTCAGCTGTCAACCCATAAAGACTTTGATTTTGTGTGCATAGCGGATGGTATGGCTGCATTTCCCTTTCATGGCCTGTATACCCTAGAATTTCTCCCTGACACTGACTTCAGAGCATGGTTTGAGTTCATCTCCCATCATTCCCCATTGTTGTGCCTCCCATAAAAACTGCCAGCTTTGTCATTTCCCCCGGCTCTGCCCACACTGCATGTGTAGGGGCTGAACTGTGGGCAAGTGTCTGACCACCCAGGCAGGTGAGTGTGTCTTCTAGTGCAAATCTGTTTCTGTTTTTGTTGTCTTTATAAACTCACAAAATTGGTTATTAAAAATAAGACATCAGCTGCTAAAACAACTAAAATAATTCTTTTTAATATTAAAAAAACTTTCTAAATTCACTTTCAGAAGATTTTTAAGATGCCCTTATTTGAGAGCATTGTTCTAGATGGGTTAGATTTGAAACTGAGCAGAAGCATGTGAGCCCATCTGCTATGATGAGATAATAGTCACTGAGGCCTGAAACATACAATGCTTTAAGCATGACTGTTTTACAAAGCATGCTCCTCCCACCTCAGCCCCTCAAAAAAGGTAGCCATTGAAACATAAGGATAATAAGCCTTATGGCAAACATAAATGTAAGAGTAATAGATAAATGAAGTTATCTATATTAACTAATAGATAATAGTTACTTCAAGTCTAACTCTTAGTTGGTAGAGGATTTAGTAGTTGAGTTGCTTTAAGTCTTCTAAAAGCTCCTCCTTCTAACTTTAGGAAATTAGAAGTTTAACCCTTAATGTTTTGATACTTTTTTAGATTGACTCCACAATTTCTTGTGATCCAGTCTATTTGATTTCCATCTGTTGTGCTCTATGATTGATCCTTATTTATCTTCATATCTGTATTCTACTTTCCTTTAAGCTACCTAATCACAACTCCTGAAGACTTACCTTTCTTAGATCTGAAGTTTAAGATCAGTGTATTATAAAATGTAATCTCTTAGCAGTCACAGCTACATGTTTTACTCTGAAATTGGGATTTTAATAGTTATCTGTGCTTTGAATTCTTTTCCTTTAAATGTCTGTTTCTTTTATGTAAAGTTTTTCAGTTTGGGGAAAGTGTAGTCTTCCCCTCCCTTCTAATTTCTCACCAGGATCTAAACCCCCCTTCTCTGTGAAGCTTAAATCTACATTGTACCCCCCTCCATCAGTATCCAGCAGGTTACCCTTCAGATAAAGAAGGGAAGAAGACTAAAGGACAGTCAAAGAAGCAGCCCAGTGGAACCACAAAAAGGCCAATTTCAGATGGTAGGTAATGATTGCCAAATATAAACCATAATAACATACTGGGGTTTTTTGTTTGTTTGTTTTTTTGGAGACAGGGTCTCACTCTGTCACCCAGGCTGGAGTACAGTGGAAAGATCGTGGTTCACTGTAGCCTTGACCTCCCAGCTCAAGCAATCCACCTACCTCAGCCCCTGGAATAGCTGGGACCACAGCTGTACACCACCACACCTGGCTAATTTTTTTTATTTTTTATAGACGTGGGGTTTCTCCATGTTGCCCAGGCTGGTCTAGCACTCCTGGGCTGAAGGGATCCTCCTGCCTAAGCCTCCTAAAGTGCTCAGATTACAGATAGGAGCCACTGCATCCAGCCAACACTTTTTAATAAAGATAAATATTAAGAAAATAAATTGAGAGACTTACAAGAAATGAAAGCAAAGGATTTGGTTGGGGGTAGAACATGAATCTTTTGTGTATTTTAATAGTGTCAGAGCCAAATAGCAGAAAATATAGTATCCTAAATTCTAGGGGGAATTTTTTTTTTTTTTTTTTTTGATATGGAATCTCACTCTGTCACCCAGGCTGGAGCACAATGGCATGATCTCAGCTCACGGCAACCTCTGCCTCCCGGGTTCAAGCAATTCTTCTGCCTGAGCCTTCCAGGTAGCTGGGATTACAAGTGCCCGCCACCGCACCCAGCTAATTTTTATATTTTTAGTAAAGATGGGGTTTCACCATCTTGGCCAGGCTGGTCTCGAATTCCTGACCTTGTAATTCACTTGCCTCAGCTTCCGAAAGTGCTGGGATTACAGATCTAGGGGAAATTAGAGATGCTGCTTTGTGTTGCTTTATCTTTTTACTAAACATTACTTGTGCCAGTTAACTCTCTTGTTTCATAGTTCTGCTTAGAACCACTTGTAAGTCTGCTGATACATTTTTAAAATAAATCTAGATGACTGTCCAAGCGCCTCCAAAGTATTCAAAGCATCAGATTCAGCAGAAGCAATTGAAGCTTTTCAACTAACTCCTCAACAGCAACATCTCATCAGAGAAGATTGTCAAAACCAGAAGCTGTGGGATGAAGTGCTTGCACATCTTGTGGAAGGACCAGTATGTGAAGATTTTTTTAAATAGTAACATTGTGATATTAACAAATGATAAATAATTGTCTCATAAAGTGTGTTTTTCACATGTCAGTCAAAACTTCATCCTTCTATCCGGTTTTCTCATCCAGTGCCACTACCCTTCAGAAATAATCTCAGGCAGCACATACACATGATCATAAATTTATTTTAAACCTCTTAGATGTTGGATTTTTACTTCTTTATGGCTGAACTTACTTTACTTTGAGATACTGTTACTGAGAATAATTTTCATTTGTGAAACATGATCAGCTTAACCTAAAATCACCACAGAAATTTTTGTGACAGTTCAAAGTTACCTAACACCGTAAGTCTTAAGCAGTTCAGCACAAATTTCAAACCTACATGTTAAACTAAGGGATAAAATAAACTAGATTGATCTAAGTATTTTATGTGTTTAAATTTTTCATTTTTTTCTTAATCACATAATTTTAAAGTGAAAAGGAATCACATAATTAATGTGTGAGTTTTGCGTTAAGCTGTGTTTTGCCGGCAAGTCTTTCTTAACAAATCCCTAAAGTTGGAGGATTCAAATATGAATTTTCTGTTCATTTTTTATTCACTTATTATTGTATCTTTAATTTTACTTATAAATTTTAATCTTCTGTTAAATATTGACCCCTTGTCGTTTGTAATACTTCTCTGTTTTCTTTCTCACCGGTGTCGACGCCCCTATGTCTGTATATGTTTTCTATCTAGATTTAAAGCAGCAACACAAAAACTCTACAAGAGTTCCCTGTGAGGGATAGTCATTATTACTAAGGAAGAATTTTTTAAATATGATTTTTAAACTTTTAGAAATTGTGAAATTTACCAAGTATTATTTGGATATGAATTATCATTTCCTTTGCCTATAAATAATTGCGTTTTCCTTGGTAAAATGAGGCTTACATGCTTAGAAAACAGGGAAAAGTGATTACCCCTGGAGAAGTGTTCCTTGCATTTTAGCCAAGACACCCAGGCATGAGGAGAGTCTGACTATGTTAGGTCACACTCATTTTCATGTACAGAAAATTAAGATACAGGAAGCGGTTGTTTATCAGCCTAATTCTCTGATAGGGAAAGATATGTCTAGTTAGTGATAACTGAGCTGAGTTCCAACTTTAGGTGGGCAGGTGGGACAGTAGCAATTACAGATGGAGGGAAAATCCACCTGAGTGCATGTGAAAGATGTCTTCCCTATGGACAGTCCACTGGTAACAGAATCTGACCTGCGTAGGTCATATTTTGTGACCTTGCTGCTAATGGTTACTCTGGACATTATGTACTATTATCCTGGACACGTTTCATGCCTATTCTCTTCAGATAGGCCAGTAACACATTTATTAAGCCAGAAAAAAAACAAGTGTTAGCCAACAGTGACTTTAAATAAATACGTATGTGTATATATACTTATGTCCAAACTCCTTCCAAAGGCCCTGTGATCAACAGCCATACCTACATCTATAGTCTCCTCTTAATACTACTGTCTTGTGCCCAGATTGCTTAATTGCTGTGGTCACTGTTTTATTTAAACACATGCAACATCTTGATCTCCCTGGACCTTTACATACATACTGTTTCTCTGGCTGGAATTCTCTTTTCATGTGGCTCTTTGATATCCTTTAAGTCTGTGTAAATATGAGACTCCTCAAGAGAGGTCCTCCTAAGCTATCCTTTCTAGAAATCTCTTTTTAAAGTTTATTTAAAAAAAAAACCCAGATGGGGTTACTGTGTTGCCCAGACTGATCTCGAACACCTGTCCTCAGGCAGTCCTCCCACTCTAGCCTCCCAAGTAGCTGAGATTATAGGGGAGAGTCAGTTTGCTGTTTCCTGTTATTACTATCGAATCTGTTTTTTGTTTGCTCTCCTATAGAAACATAAGTTCGATAAGAGCACAGACTGCTTTTTTAGTACTGCTGTAGATGAATGCCTAGCACGTTATAGCTACTCAAAATACCTATATTAGATATACTCATATTATAGGAACTGTGGAAGTATGATGTTAAATATTGGTCATTAACAAAGGAGTTTGTTAATGAGAGAGTGCCTGGTATAAAGTTTGAGAGTTTTCAACATCTCATAATTGCCGTATTTTAAAAATGTGTTTATAATACTTTGTAATGCATTTGATTTTAATAATCCATGTTCTCCCCTTTGCTGACTTTTTTGGTAAAGCAAGAAATAATAATCCATGTTCATAAATGAGTTAATATGAGACATCTTTTGACTTTTAAATTTGAAACTTACAAGTTCTACCTTTTTTTTTTTTTTTTGAGATGGAGTCTCTTTGTCACCCTGGCTGGAGTACAGTGGCATGGTCTCAGCTCACTGCAACCTCTGCCTCCCAGGTTCAAGCAATTCTCTTGCCTCAGCCTCCTGAGTAGCTGGGATTACAGGTGCCCGCCACCACGCCCAGCTAACTTCTTGTATTTTTTTCTAGACATCAGTTTTGCCATGTTGGCCAGGTTGGTCTAGAACTCCTGACCTTAAATGATCCACCTGCTTCGGCCTCCCAAAGTACTGGGATTACAGATATGAGCCACCGTGCCTGGCCTTTTTCTATTAATATAAAAAGTAAATGTGAAATGTACTCCCTCACTACCTAAAGTAACTGAAGGAGTATCCTTATGACTTATTTAGAAAAAAACTACTTTTCCTTCTAGCTTAAAAAAAAAAAAAATCAGCCAAGATGAAATGGAACCAGTAATATAGGGCATCCATTTGATCATGTTTATTTTAGGTGGCTCTACTTTTTGTAATTTTGTCCTACTGTAAGTAAACATTAGCATCAGGAAGGTATAGGATTTTAGGATTCAGGTAAAAATACCACAGATTAATCTTAGGAAAATAAATATGTTGATTTTTTTTGGTGGTATTAGATGCTACAGAGTATTGTTGCCTAGTGCTTTTTTATTCAAGCTCCAAAAGACAGATATTCAAGTTTTGTAACAGCAGAAGATTTAATAATACATATTCATACACTGGAATACTGTGCAGTACAGCTTTTTGAAAAAAGACAGTATGTAATAACCTTGAGATAAGCTGCCCATGATTTTTTTTTTTTTTTAATGAAAAATAGTTTATCCCTGGAATGCGAGGTTTAGGGGAACTTTGACTTTTTAACATTATATATTGACTTTCCAACTTTTCCTATCCAGTACTGTGATTTACACCTAATGTCTATGGAATGGGGTTTCTTTAGTTTGCTTTTGTCAGGTAATTATAATCATGACTACTTGATTTTTTGAATAGAAGACATTAAATGTGACTGAGACATTTTTATTACTAAATAATACATGAATATATTTCGGGATACATGTGAAATTTCGATATATTCATATAACAATAATCAAGTCAGGGTGATTGGATTGTTCATTGCTGTAAACATTTATCTTTTCCTTATGCTGGGAACATTTGAATTATTCTCTCTAGCTGTTTTGAAATATACAATAGATGAATTTTATTAGTATATTATGAACTGTTAACTTTCCTTATCCTTGGGTACCATTCTAGAATTTTCTGAAAAAATTGGAACAATCTTTTATGTGTGTTTGCTGCCAGGAACTAGTTTACCAGCCTGTGACAACTGAGTGCTTCCACAATGTCTGTAAAGTAAGTAGAATTCCTTCCTCATTTTCCCTGTAAGGCATGAAGGCACACTAATCTCTATACCTGTTTTCAACATGCTAAGAAGCATTTTCCTTGAAGTCAGGATAGTGTGGAACCTTCTGTTTAAGAAGCATTTAATTACATCTTGGTGATAAATGCATGTTTTAATTAGATATGTCGTTTGAGGTATTCTTTCATGTTTGGAATTTTGAGGAGGGGCTGAAATGGCAGAGAAAGTAAGAAGTCATTGCCCTTTTCTGTGTAATAGCTTATATGTTTTATATATTATAGTCCAAACTGGAGTATTTTCATGCACTTAATGTATAATATAAAAGTTTGTATCTGGCATCATGCCCAGATGAATTGAATATTGTGTTATCAGTATAGTGTAAAAAGAAAGTTTGTGTTTTAGTGAAGCCAGAGTTCAAATCTTGTTCTACCCAGTGGTGATTATGTGCCCTAACTTCAGAACTTCAGTTTCTTTTATAAAATGGAAACAAATCTACGTATGAATTTATACCTGAACTTGAGTTGATTAACTCGAAATACAATGTATTTAGTACATCTATATACATACATAAAAATACATAGTCAAGCCAAGGTTCGAATCTTGTTCTACCCAGTGGTGATTATGTGCCCTAACTTCAGAACTTTATGTTTATTTATTTTATTTTATTTTGTTTATTTTTTGAGATGGCATCTCACTCTGTCATTCAGGCTGGAGTGCAGCAATGAGATCTTGGTTCACGGCAACCTCTGCCTCCTCAGTTCAAGTGATTCTCATGCCTCAGCTTCTGGAGTAGCTGAGACTTATGAGCACACACCACCAAGACTGGCTAATTTTTGTATTTTTTATTAGAGACAGGGTTTTTCACCATGTTGGCCAGGCTAGTCTTGAACTCCTGACCTAAGGTGATCTGCCTGCTGTATGTTAAGTGATTTGGTAAAATATAAAATTTATTTCTAAGCAAGGGAATCCTGATTTTTCTTGTTTTCTTTCCTCTAGGTCTCTGTTTAGAAAGAATGGGATTAAAGTCTAACTTAAAAGATTAGGCTAGTGGGAACCATATGTAATCTCTAACTCCATCATTTTAAGTAGATGAGGAACTGAAGTACAAAAGTTAAATAATTTACCTGAAGTCTCACAATATGTGCCAGAGATGAAACTAAAGCCATGACTGTAGGCTTTTCCATAGTGCAGATTCAAGCCTCTGTTTGTTAATCCTGTACATTTCTCTCATTACCAGTTTCTGGTTCCTACTTAAAAGCATAAGTTGCTGAGTACTTACATGCTTTACCCTGAGATGAAATTGGACGTTTTTGTTTTTACCATAGGATTGCCTGCAGCGTTCCTTTAAGGCACAGGTTTTCTCCTGCCCTGCTTGCCGGCATGATCTTGGCCAGAATTATATCATGATTCCCAATGAGATTCTGCAGACTCTACTTGACCTTTTCTTCCCTGGATACAGCAAAGGACGGTGATCTGTCTGCTTTCACTGTGTTGTTCATGGTGGCTTTTTGGACAATAAAGAATCTAAAATGGGTAGGGAGGGTGGAAGAAATGGTGGACTGTATCTCTCACGTTCTGAAGCAGCTAATCCTCTTTCCCACATAGCCATCATCTTGTGTGTGTAAGTAAGAGGCCCATTTCTCAACTGTCTTTTAAATATCTAAAGGTAGTTCCTATAACAACTAGTTTTAATGAGTAAAAAGTCAGAGCCTCAGCTCTAGTTGATATCCAAGTTATGATTTATTTTGCAACTACCTCAGGACAGAAAAGATTTATGGGGATTTTAAAAATCATTGAATAACTAGTTAAATGAAATTTTAGCTACACACTGCCTCCCAAATATTAGTTGTGCCTGGTTCTTGTAATTTGATTTTACAGAAAAGGAAATGACACTTGAGATCCTTGGAATGAACACAGCTTCTATAGTGTGCATATACTTTTTTAAACATCTCTTCTTTCATTACAATGTGTGTTTTGCAAGGACAGGTTCATTTTTTTAGCCCACTTTGTAAACTCCATTGTGCTTTTTTCTGGTGTTTTATGCAAGTTGACTACTAATGACTAATGAGAACAATAATGAATGCATTGTTGCTGCATTAGTGTAATGTGGTGTGGTTTTTGCACTTAAAAGAGGTATTCATATGCTCTAGTTGTAAATGTTCATGAAACTCCACTTCTGTACTAGTCGAACTGCTTTTAGTGTCTCACCAGTGGTTTTACATCTGCAGAGTTTTGAGGGCTGTGCTGACCTTTGAGAGGATTTGAAATTGCTTCATATTGTGATCCTAAATTTTATATTCACTATATTCCCTAAAGTATACCTTAATAAATATTTTATGATCAGAAAAACATGTCATTTTGCTTTCCTTTTTTAAACTTGTCTGGCTTATGTTACCAATTTTAAAGAATCCTTTATTTCTGCAATTTTTTCATTGTGCATCTCTGTTGAAACACATTTTTTTACTTCGCACTGGTAATGAGAGCTAGAGTGAAATCTTAAGCACTAAGAACAGATTTCTTCCTCATTTTTTTTTAAGTGTATTCTAATAGGAAAAATTTTTAAATAGTCACCTAGTGACTGTTTTGCCTATAGTTTCTGCCCTATGTTCAGGTTTAGTCTAATCAGTGCTACTTATTTCACAGAAATAAGAATGTTTTAAAACATAGTTCTGTTCTCTGAACTATACTGCTAGGCCAAGCATGGTGGCTTATACGTGTAATCCCTGTGGGAGGCCAAGGTAGGAGGATTGCTTGAGCACAGGAATTCAAGACAAGCCTGGGCAACATTGCAAGACCCTGTCTCTAAAAAAAATAAAATTAGCAGGGTGTGTGGTGTGTGCCTCTAGTCCCAACTACTTGGGAGGCTGAGGTGGGAGGATTGCTTGAGACCAGGAAGTTGAGGCTGTAGTGAGCCATGATCACACCACTGCACTTTAGCCTGGGGGACAGCAAGACCCTGTTCCCCACCCCATCCTCCCAAAAAAATACACTTGTTTCCATCAGAGGAAAGTTTTAATGTGATCCAGTCAGTCTTTCTACCCCTAAGTTCACAGCCATATAAATATTATTTATTGAATACTTTGTACTAGTCACTTTGTATGTATTATGTGTATTCATTGAATCCTACCAACAACAGATATTATCCCCATCTTATGAAGATGAGTGGCACAAAAAAAGTTAAGTAATTTGACCAGAGGTCACACAACATCCAGAAGGCGGATCTGTGCCATAAACTTAGGCAGTCTGAGTCCAGAGCTGGTAATCTTTGCTATATAGGCCCTCACCCTTGGTTATGTAGCCAACTAGTTTCAGTGCTTTTCCTGGATTCAACTAAATTCCAAATCAAGTTGTGGAAAACACTTGGAACTATTGTCTCTTAGATCTAAATATTGGAGTCATTTTTATTTTGAAGTATTTCATTTAAGTGAGACCTTCTTAAATTGAAAATCAATGATTAAATTGCATCATTCAGTACTATATCCCCTGAGGTATTGGCTGCATTTCCACATGAAGAGCGAGAAATAGCTTCCACTTTTCATCTACTTGAACTGGTTTATTTCTACCACTTTGATTAGCAAAATAGGAGATTCCCAGTTCTGCTTTGTATTGTCTGAACTCTAGCTATAGCATGACAGACTAGGAAAGAAGGCTGATTGTAGCTTAGCATATTCACAGATGTGAAGAACGGCCCAAAGCTAAGCAATTATTTATTGAACTTTTAAATCATCAAGGTACTTTTACATAAATATTTCAGTTGGTATCTAGAAAATGGGGACCTTTAGGACACATAACCACAATACTATTCCTAAACATGTTTAAAAAAATTAACAGTTTCTTTACATCATCAAGTATCTCGTAAATGTTCCAATTTCCATAGTCTCAGTTGTCATAAATTGCTGTTTGGTTTTCAGTTAGTTTGTCTGAATCAGGATCCAAATAAAGACCTCACATTGTGATTAATTGCTATCTCTTAAGAGTCTTTTAATCCATATACATCCCCTCAATCTTTCTTCCCCCCTTCACCTTTTTCAATTTGTGTGTTGAAATTGAGTTGTTTCTTCTGAAGCATTTCTGACAGAACATATTTAGCTAATGGAACTCTATGGTGTAGTTTAACATGTTTCTGTTTATTTTCTGTTAATTGATAGTTTAGAATTAAAGCGTGACCAGATTTCAGACTTGACTTTTGGGTGTGGGGAGTGAATAAGACTTTTTCATAGGTGATTTTTTTATCCTTCAGGAGGTACATAATACCTAGTTGTCTCTCAGTCCTCAGTTTGAAATACAAGCTTTTTTATCTGGAATTTACTACATTTGGTAGGTTACAGTGATTACTATCAAGTACTTAATCATTTCCATCTGGTAACTTTTTTTTTTTTATTAAATAGGGCCTCTAGTTTTCTCACTTCTAAGTAATATGATTCACTCAACACATATATGCATGTTAGTGTTTGAATATATTGGTAAACTTTCAGAAGCTGGCAGACTTTCCGAAACTGGCAATCTAAATACCTTTAGCTCTCTCACAACCTGTTATAACATTTAGCTAACAGAAAGGGGCCCTACTTATATACTTAAAGCTTTGGATTTCATTATAGATCCTGCTTAGAAGAGCTGAGTAGAGATCTGTTCTGATGCCCAATATCTGCTATTTGCCTATTAAGGACCAAACCTTTCCCCATTCTTCAGGACAGCCCTTATTGCAAGAATTGAGCTTGATATGGCCCATTTACCACAAGCTTACATTGGAAAGAGTTATCCTTGCTTGCACATTCTGTCTGGTTCCTGCAACTAGACTGTCGCAATTCCTGAAGGAAATGATATTTAGTAACCTGGCTTAATCTAATCCTACACATAAAAAAAGATTAAATACCTTCACCGGATATAGGAAAATCGAGAGCTACCTAGAGGGACCAAGCAGGCAGACCAGGTATAAAAGAATAAGATCTTTCTTACTATTGCATGACTAGATCCGCAAGTATGAAATTGCATTGCATTGATAGGATGAAACAGGCTGACATGTGAAGAGTAATTTGAGGCTAAAATTCTTGGAAGTAAACATGATTGTGAAGACAAAGTGCAACAGATGAAACAATTGGATAGTGCCAAAATTTGAATGTACTGCTGAATAATCTGTTATGTATGGATATAACACAGTTTATTCATCTACTGATGGATATTTGGATTGTTTCCAGGGTTTTGCTGTTATAAAGATGCTGTGAGCCATTGTAAGTCTATGGAAAACGCTTATAAAATTATGTACTTACCATACAACCCATCAGTTTCACTAATTTTTGAGAAAAGTGACATGTTCAAAGTGGTTTATACCATTTTACATTCCTGCCAGTAGTGTATGAGAGTTATAGTTGCCCCACATCCTCGCTAATACTTGGTTTTGTCATTTTTTTAAATTATAAACCACTCTAGAGGGTGTATAACTCCTTTGAGACACAAGAATGAGTTGCATATTTGGCAACAGAAAAGTAGATTGTGGTAGCCATTTGTACTGTTCATCAGGTACATTTGGCTCAGAAGTGCATGTGCTAGGATTGTTCTTTCAAGCTTCCTTGTGTTTGGATAGGGACATGTGACCAGTTAGTTGTGAGCAGAAATGCTGTATATCACTTATAGGGAGGGCATTTTATTGCCCTCCAAAGTTTTATTTCCCCTTCCATGGAGACCAGTAACAATCCAGAGGAGACTTTTCTGTCAGCTTAGATCTCAGAATAAGAATGATACAGAACGCCCAGGTAATTTGTGGTGGACATGCAACATGAAAGAGAGGTAAATCCAAGCCCCTAAGGTTTCTCAGTTGTTAGCACAGCATGACCTAGCCTAACTTGACTGATAAAAACATTCCTAAATTCCTCAGCCTAACAGCAGATACAGAATTGAATTCCTTTTTTTCTTTCTTGAGATGGTCTCTGTGTCGCAGTGGCATGTTCATGGCTTACTGCAGCCTCGACCTCCTGGGCTCAGGCTATCCTCCTGCTTCAGCCTCCCAAGTAGCTGGGACTACAGGCATACAAGACCACACTTAGCTAAATTTTTTTAATTATTATTTTTAATAGAGATGAGGTTTTACCATGTTGCCCAGGCTTGTCTCAAACTCCTGAGCTCAAGCAGTCCACCTGCCTCAGCCTCCAGAAATGCTAGGATTACAGGCACGAGCCACTGTGCCTGGCTTAGAATTGAATTGAATTTGTCCTTTAATATTGAATCTAAAACGTTCACTATTTTAGAGCTAATTCTTTAATACACAGCTCAATTAACTAAGCTATTCATAAATTGGTTGGTAGTATAGTAGGTATCCTCTAAGATGGACCCCAGTGATTCCTACTTCTGCTCTTCATGCCCTGGTATAATCTCTTCCCCTTGAGTGTGGGCTGGACTTAAATTCTGTTGTAACCAACAAAATACAGCAGAATTAATCAGATGTCACTTCTGAGGTTAGGTCACAAAAATACTGTGCCTTCCTACTTGGAGTACCCTCTCTCTTTCAATCTGGGGAAGGCCATCTGCCATGCTGTGAGCTGCCAAATGGAAACGCACATGTGGCAAAGAACAGAGGTGTCCGGCCAACAGCCAGCAAGATCATGAAGCCTACCAAAAACCACAGAAGTGAGCTTGGAAGTGGATTCTTCTCCAGGGGGAACTTGAGATGACTTCAGCCCATTATTGCAACCCTGTGAGAGACTCTCAGCCACAGGTACCCAACTAAATCATTCCATGATTCCTGATACATAGAAACTGAGATAATGAATGTTGGTGTCTTAATCTGTTAAGCCCTGGTGTAATTATTATGCAGTAAAAGATTACTAATGCAGATAGGCTGCCCCTGAGCGCCAGTTTGCCCAGGAAAGACCCAATTTGCGTTTGTTGCTCCAAAATTATTATGAATACCATTTGCTTTTCCTCTTTAAAGTGCCCCAGATTAGATGACATCACCCTAGTTACTCAACTGAGATCTTATCTACTTGTGTGGAAGATTGTGAACTAGATTGGTTAAATACTTTTTCATTTGAATTTATCTAGATGGTGTCATCTTTTTTTTTTTTTTTTTTGAGACGGGGTCTTCCTCTGTCGCCAGGCTGGAGTGTAGTGGTGTGATCTTGGCTCACTGCAACCTCAGCCTCCTGGGTTCAAGCAGTTCTCCTGCCTCAGCCTCCAAGTAGCTGGGACTACAGGTGTGTGCCACCACACCCAGCTAATTTTTGCATTTTTAGTAGAGACAGGGTTTCATCATGTTGGCCAGGATGGTCTCGATCTCTTGACTCATGATCCCCCCACCTCAGCCTCCCAATGTGCTGGGATTACAGACATGAGCCACCACACCTGGCCCGTAGTAAATCTTAAATGAGCTTTTGGGCTTATATTTACCGACTACTAAAGTACCCCCCGACCCCCAACATAAACTATTTTTATTTGGGTCACAGATATTTAACAAAGTTCCATTCCTATAAAGAACAATCCTTCAATTTATGTTTAAAAATTCTATTTACTTATTTTTGAGACAAAGAATCACTCTTGTTGCCCCAGCCGGAGTGCAATGGCAGGATCTCAGTTCACTGCAACCTCCACCTCCCAGGTTCAAGTGATTCTCCTGCCTCAGCCTCCCGAGTAGCTGGAATTACAGGCATGTGCCACCATGCCCAGGTAATTTTTTGTATTTTTAGTAGAGACAGGGTTTCACCATGGTGGCCAGACTGGTCTCAAACTCCTGACCTCAGGTGATCCACCTGCGTCAGCCTCCCAAAGTTCTGGAATTGCAGGCATGAGCCACCACACCTGGCCTTGTTAAATTTTGAAGTCATTATAGAGTCACAAGAAGCTGCAAAAATAGTACAGAGAATTTCTATGTACTTTTCTCCCAGTTTCCCCCACGGATAGCATCTTACGTAATCACAGTAAGTTGTCCAGACCAGGAAATTGACACTGGTACAATAATATTAAGTAATTGCTTACTTGAATTTCACTGATTTTTATATGAACTCATTTTTAGGTGTATGTATGTATAGTTTTATGGGATTTTATCACATATATACGTTTATTTTATACATATATACATAGAGTGGTAGTGGTATAAACCACCACAATAATAGAAGATGGACTGTTGATCATCAAAAAGTTAATTCTCTCCTGCTGCCTTTTAGAGTCACAACTTCCCCCAACCCTAACTCATGACAACCATTGTTCTGTTCAACATCACTATAATTTTGTCATCTCAAGAATGAAATATAAGTGGAATCACATAGTATGTAACGTTTTTGAGATTGGATTTTTTTTCCCCACAGCATGATAACTTTGACATCCATCTGAGTTTTTGCATATATCAAATAGTTTTATTCCTTCTTATTGTTGAATAGTATTCCAGTTTATTCATCTGTTCATGCCTTAAAGGATTTGGGGGATGTTTCTAGTTTTTGTCTGTTATAAATAAAGCTGCTAAATATTGGTGTACAGAGTCTTGTGTGGACATAAGTTTTCATTTCTCAGTGACATAATTCTAGGTTGCATGATAAGTATATGATTAGCTTTATAAGAAACCATTTTCCAAAGTGGCTGTAGCATTTTACATTCCCATCAGTAATGTGTGAGTTCCAATGCCCTGCATTCTTGTCCACACTAAGCATGGTCAGTATTTTTATTTTAGCCATTCTAATAGATATGTAGTAGTATCTCATGATGGTTTTATTTCATATTCCTCTAATGGCCGATGACTTAATTATCTCTTCATGTGTTTAGTTGCCGTCCTATATGTTCATGAAGTGTCTGTTCAGCTGTTTTGCTCGCTTTTTATCGGATTTTTTTTTCTGTTGAGTTTAAAATTTCTTATACATTCTGAATACTGGTCTTTTGTTAGATTTAAATTTTTTTTAGTTTTCTATTTTTGTGGGTACATAGTAGGTATATATATTCATGGGGTACATGAGGTGTTTTGATACAAGCATGCAATGCGAAATAAGCACATCGCAGGGAATGGGTTACCCATACCTCAAGACATTTATTCTTCAAGTTATAAACAATCTATACTATTTAAGTTACTTTAAAATATACAATTATTAGTTGCCTGTAGTTACCGTGTTGTGCTATCAAATAGAAGGCCTTATTCTTTCTAAATAATTTTTTGTATCCATTAACTATCCCCACCTCCCCTCTGACCCCACCACCCTTTCCAGCCTCTGGTAATCATTCTTCTGCTCTCTATGTCCATGGGTTCAATTATTTTGATTTCTAGATCCCACAAGTAAATGAGAGCATGCAGTGTTTGTCTTTCTGTGCGTGGTTTATTTCACTTAACATAATGGTCTCCAGTTTGATCCAAGTTGTTGCAAATGACTAGATCTCATTCTTTTTTTATGGTAGAATAGTACTCCATCGTGTATATGTACCACATTTTCTTATCCATTCATCTGTTGATGGACACTTAGGTTGCTTCCAAATCTTAGCTATTGTGAACAGTACTGCAACACACATATAAGTGCAGACATCTCTGATATATGGATTTCTCTTTCAGATATATACCCAGCAGTGGGATTGCTAGATCATATGGTAGTTCTATTTTTAGTTTTTAAGAAACCTCAAAACTGTTCTCTATAATGTTTGTACTAATTTACATTCCCACCAATAGCGTACGAGAGTTCTTTTTTCTTGACCTCTTCACCAGCATTTGTTATTGCCTGTCTTTTGGATAAAAGTCTTTTTAACTGGGGTGAGATAATATCTTTTTGTACTTTTGATTTACATTTATCTGATCATCACTGATGCTGAGCATCTTTTCATATACCTGTTTGCCATTTGTATGTCTTCGTTTAAGAAATCTTCAAATTTTTTACTCATTTTTAATCGGATTAATAGGTTTTTTTTCTGTGAAGTTGTTTAAACTCCTTATATATTGTGATGATCAATCCCTTGTCAGATGGGTAGTTTGCAGATATTTTTTCCCATTCTGTGGGTTGTCTCTTCACTTTGTTGATTGTTTCCTTTGCTGTGCAGAAGCTTTTTAACTTGATGTGATCCCATTTGTCCATTTTTGCTTTGGTTGTTTGTGCTTGTATGCAGTATTGCTCAAGAAATGTTGGCCCGGATGAGAGTCCTAGAGAGTTTCCTCATTGTTTCCTTTTAGTAGTTTTATAGTTTGAGGTCTTAGATTTAAGTCTTTAATCCATTTTTATTTTATTTTTGTGTATAGTGAGAGATAGGGGTCTAGTTTCATTCTTCTGCATATGAGTATCCAGTTTTCCCAGGACCATTTATTGAAGAGACTGTGTTTTCCCCAGCATATATTTTTGTTACATATTTGACTTGAAGATATTTTTTCCAGTCTACTAGTTGCATTTTTTTTTGTTATGTTAGTTGCATTTTCATCCTTTTAGTAGGGTGTTTCAGAGAAAAAGTTTTTAATTTAGATGAAGCCTGATTCACCAATTTCTTATTTTATGGATCATGCTTTTGGTGGCAAACATAATTTTTTAAACTTTGAAGGAGAAGAATAGTTTAATACCCAGATAGTTCCCCTTGCCATTGCTCTTTCCAAATTTGATTTTCTAAGTTTTTTTATATTATTTCTTTTCTGCCTGAAGAACTTAACTCTAGTAATTCTTTTAGATCAGGTCTGCTAGAGACAACTTGTCTTAGTTTTCCTTCATACAAGAATGTTGTCATTTCACCTTCATTCCTAAGGGATATTTTCAGTTTCCTGAATTGGCATTTTGTTGAGCATTTGAAAATATCTTGCCACTTCTTAGTGGCTTCCGTGATTTCTGATGAGAAGTCTGCTGTTACTCATTTTGTTTTTCCCCTTAAAGTAATGCATTGCTCTTCTCTGGCTTCTTTCAAGATTTTTTGTCTTTAGTTTTCAGAAATTTGATTATGATGTGTTTGAGAATGAGTTTCTTCAGGTTTATCATGTTTTAAGTTCACCCAGCTTCTTGAATCCAGATGTTTATCTCCTGTCAAATTTGGGAAGTTTCTAGCCATTACTTCTTGAAATATGGTTTCAACCCTCCACTCCTTTTCCTCTTCTGCTGGAACTCCAATGACATAAAGATTAAATATTTTATTACTGTCCCAAAAGCCTCTGAGATTCTGTTCATTTTTATTTGGTTTATATTCTGTTGTTCAGATTGGGTAATTTCCAGTGATTGAGTTCACTGATTAATTCACATAACTACATTATTCTGTTGAGCCCATCCAGTAAGTTTTTTATTTGGAATGGTGTATTTTTCCATTCCAAAATTTCCATTTGGGTCTTTGTAATGTTTTTTTCAAGTTGAGACTGTCTTGTTTCTTGATAGGATAAGTAATTTTACATTGTGTACTGGGCATTTTGAGTACTATGAAACTCTAATTTCTATTTAAATCTTCTATTTTATAAAGAAATGAAACAGTTTAGGTTCAGAATGCATGTTCTGGCCCACTTTTATAGGCTATGTTTCTATGTCAATCTAGTTTTCAAAGCCTTTGCGGTGTTTTCTAGTCTGCCTCACTTGGATGCTACCTAGAAGCCAATCTGAAACCTGAACTAGAGCCATTCACAGTTCATTTTGCTGTGTTGAATTATAGTCAATGTGATGCGTTGATCTACTTGAGGGTCTTCCCAGGATTTCCTGCAAAGATTTAAAGAATCCATTTCTCTAGCCCCCTTTTCTCTTCAGTCCCACCTCAATCTCTACTTGAAGTCAATGGGATGCTGCCTTTTTGCAGTCGATCACTCAGTACAGGGCAGGCATGGTCTACAAGGGTCCACTTCACAGTCTTGGCCAGACCCAGTGACCAGGAAGAATGGGTGTGGTTTTCTCCCAGTGTGTTCATGTAGAGTAGGCAGTTTTTTCTCCTTCAGGGTCACCCCTTGTTCCATTCATTTGGCTTGTGAGAGCAGGGTTTTTTTCTTTGTATCCAGTGATGTGTTCTGGTTGTAGGCTTCCACCGCACCGAAGCCAAAACAAAGCAAAAGAAGGCAAAAAGCAAGTATAGGAAAGATCCCAGGAAGCTTACTCTCAGGATATTCTACATATCCCAGAGTGCTTAGTTTTTATTTATAATTAGGAAGAGGAATAGGGTGGAATATACTTGTCTCCATCTTGTGTGCAATTTGAAGTGCCCAAAGCAACCTTTCAAAGACAGATTGTTAATCTAAGAAACCAAAACATTTTACCACAAATATACTCTTTCAGCGAAAACTAATGTTTTATTTTTATTTTTTATTATTTTATTTTTGAGACGGAAGCTTGCTCTATGGCCCAGGCTGGAGTGCAGTGGCGCGATCTCAGCTCACTGCGACCTCTGCCTCCCAGGTTCAAGCGATTCTCCTGCTTCAGCTTCCCAAGTAGCTGGCACTACAGGCACGTGCCACCATGCCCGGCTAATTTTTTGTGTTTTTAGTAGAACACTGTGTTAGCCAGGATGATCTTGATCTCCTGACCTCATGATCCGCCCGCCTCAGCCTCGCAAAGTACTGAGATTACAGGAGTGAGCCAGCATGCCTGGCCTGGGAAAACTAATGTTTATTAAACACCTATGCGTCTATACTATATGACAAACTTCCCAACAACCCAACAAATAAGCTATTTCTTTTTTATTATAGCTAAATACACTCAGCCAGCAGATGGAAAGTAACATCTATGCTATGCTTTGTGCTTGAGGTTTTTGTTTTTAAAATGTGGAAACGACAAATACTGTAGCATGCAGACTATTCAATAGTGGTCATTGTTTACATATTTGTTTCTTAAAGAATAAAGCCAGGCACAGCTAATTTTTTGTATTTTTAGTATAGACAGGGTTTCACCACATTGGCCAGCCTGGTCTTGAACTGCTGACCTCAGGTGATCCACCTGCTTTGGCCTCCCAAAGTGCTGGGATTATAGGTGTGAGCCACCGTACCTGGCCTCACAGTGAGAGTCTTTGAACAGTAAATATTCTCAATCTTTGCAGGTCTGAAAATATCTTCGTTTTTTACACTGGTTTTAGAAAGTTAAATTGGCTGACTTTAGAATTCTAGGTTGCTGGTTACGTTTCTTTGGCATCTTGTAGATATACCACTGTTCTGGCATCTATTGTTGCTGAAAAAAGTTGAATGTCAGCTTGATTGTCTTTCCTTTGAAGGCTTTGTGTTTTCTAGTAGCTTTTGAGTTTCATTAAAACGTATCTAGGTGTGTATTACTATCTATTTGTTCTGTTTGGGACTCATTGTGCCCCTTTTAATTGAAAATATATGTCTTTAGTTGTGGACACTTTTTATTATCTTTTAAATATATTTCCCCTTTCCTATCCTGTGTCCTTCTTGATGTCTTAGAAGTCTTTCATCTACCCTGCACAACTTAACATCTATTAAATCCTCCCTCTGAGGCAGAGGTTGCAGTGAGCTGAGATCACGCCACTGCACTCCAGCCTGGTGCCTGGTGACAGAGCAAAACTGTCTCAAAATAAAATAAAATAAATCCTCCCTGTGTGCTGTGTTCTAGGTGATTTCCGCACTTCATTAAATTTTCTTTCTTCCAATTTCTTAAATTTTCTCATTAATTGTGTCTGGTCTTCAGTTTAACCTGTCAAAATAAGATCTAAATAAGGTTTTTTTTGAGAACTATTTTGTTTTCAAGTTTATCTGTTCTTGTTTCATAACCTTCTGTCCTTATTTATGGATTTTAGTTCATGATCTCTTTGAGCATTTCAGCATACTTTCCTTCAAAGTTCGTTGTTGTTGTTGTTGTACACTTTGGGCTCTGGGGTACATGTGCACATCCTGCATCCTGAAGGATTGTTGCATAGGTACATACATGCCATGGTGGTTTGCCGTCTCCATCCCCCCGCCCCCCGCCATCTTTCTACCATTTCTGATTCTTTAAAAATTTTGCCATTTGTTGGTCCTTAACATTGCATCTCATTTAAAAATAAATTTGTATCTGCAAGTTTATAGGAGTTTTCTTCTTAGAAGGTTTTGTTCATGGATTGGTTATGGATGTAGCTGCTTCCTTTGGAGAAATTTTTAGGGTATTTCTGCTGGGGCCTTATATGGTTTTCTGAAGCTGAACCAAATGTTATGTTTTAATAAATGGGACTCCTTCACCATGCAGATAGTATGAACTGGTTTCTGTATTCACATGCAACCATACCTCTTGTTGGATGACTTTGTTTCAGCCGATGACCTCAGATCGGGAGCTTGTTTCCTGAAGTGACCCTGGACTAGTAGATACTGATTTTTCAGTCCTCATAATGATACAGGGCTTTCCCAATTCTAAATGTGCCCATTTCTGCTCCTTACTATTCAATGTGACTGCAGCCTCAATTCCTAACATCCATTCCCCAACATTATTGAAACACCCCAATTCCTAAGGTACAACATATCCAGTCTAGGGACCTCTATGGGCCATGTGGTTTCAAGTTCAGTGTGTTCCCTCTGTATTTCTATCACCTGCATACTTCCCTTTCTTCCTTTAAACTTACTTTTTCTATGGAAAAGAGGTAAAGAGGAGTATTTATTGAGGAAATTTAAGTGAGGGAAAAAGGAATATTTCACCAGCATGTCCATGTCTTTGAAGTAGGGATGGGAATATTTCCCATATATGTTCAGTCTGTATCTGAAAAGAGAAGTGAGTGCTATTGGTATTATTAACCTCTATAAGTGAAATAATGTGTGAACAATACCAACAGCACTCCGGTAAATGTCATTGTCACCATTTTACAGATAAGCAGTTTCAGAGAGTTAACCACTTGCCCTAAGTCACAGCTAGTCATTAGTGGGGCTAGAATTTAAATTCAAAGCTATATGTTACTTTGCACTATTTTTTTCTGCCTCACTGTCGTTCGATTATTTACTCAAGAATTTACTTTTAATTTATCTTATATCCTTTTGCCCTTGACATCAGGTTTGGACAGTATTCCAAAGGGAAGTGGTCTGGCATGGTGGCTCACACCTATAATCCCAGGGCTTTGGGAGGCTGAGGTGGGAAGATCTGCTTGAGGCCAGGAGTTGAGACTGGCCTGGACAACATAGGGAGACCTCCTTGCTACAAAGAACTAATTGCATCCTGACTAAATTTCATCTAAAAATACCTGTCAATGATTGTTGCATGATGCATATTTCTTTTAGAGACTCCTCTTATCTTCATACCATAATTATCATGGGCTTCATTCTTTTCTTCTTCTTCTTCTTCTTTTTTTTAATGGGGTGACCGAATCTGACTCTTGTCGCCCAGGCTGGAGTACAGTGGTGCAATCTTGGGCTCACTTCAATCTCCAACTCCTGTGTTCAAATGAATCTCCAACCTCAGCCTCCTGAGTAGGTGAGACTACAGGCACACACCACCATGCCTGGCTAATTGTGTGTGTGTGTGTGTGTGTGTGTGTGTGTGTGTGTGTGTGTGTGTGTGTGTGTGTATTTTTAGTAGAGATGGGGTTTCATCATGTTGGCCAAACTGGTCTCAAGCTCCTGACCTCAAGTAATCCACCTGCTGCAGCCTCCCAAAGTGCTGGAGTTACAGGCATGAGCCACTGTGCCTGGCCAAGCTTTATTCTTAAATGCAACTTACTTCTGGGAAATAATTGTTTAAGGACTATATTAAGCCTGCTTAACTAGCACCTTCCTGCAGGCTCTTATCCCAAAATACCCTCATGCTTGGTAGCATTAGGCTTCAGATTGACAGCACTTCTATGAATGGCAGACACTCAGGGTAATGGCTGTCTTTTTTACAAAATATAAAAATAATGTTGCTAGATTGATGCAGTAGCTCACCAGCACTTTGAGAGGCCAAGGTGGGAGGATTGCTTGAGCCCAGGAGTTTGAGGCTAGCCTAGGCAACATAGTAAGACCTTGTCTCTTAAAATTCCAAAAAACTAACAGGGCATGGTGGCATGCATCTGTAGTCTCAGCTGCTTGGCAGAGGTGAGGCAGGAGAATGGCTTGAACCAGGAAGGTCAAGGCTGCAGTGAGCCCTTACTGTGCCACTGTACTCCAACCTGAGAGCTTTGTTTTTTTTTTAATAGTTTTGCTAGATAACCCTCGATTCCCACCATCCCAATATGTCTAACACCACAGACTATACTCATTCCTTTGCTATTTGCAAGTTTATAGTAACCTACCACAACTGCCTTATCCAGATAGAATTTTCTTCATTGTCTTTTGGAATGCATTTAACCAGTAAGCTTCTTTTAACCGATAAAAACATCTAGATTTTGTATTTTGCATAACATTGATATTCCTTTATAGTTCATATTGGATGAAATGTCTTGAACACAAGCAAGTTACCTTTTTTTTTTTTTTCCGTTCTGTATGCCAGACTTTTAAAGAAAGAATCTGCATTGAGTTCAACTTTGGCTGCTTGCCCCTTCTGCTGTGAGTAGCAGTTTTCAATCAAGTTCCCAGTGGCAGCACCGGTGGAGGAAGTCTGCATTTTTTTAGGATGACTGACCTCACTCCTAGAGCTGTTGGATTCCAGCCTGTTTGGGAGTTTATTATTTTGGTTATTACTTAAAGCACTTAAGTCTTCTGAATCTCACTGAGTTTTTTGTTTTGACTTTTCAAATGTTCTTCACAACTCTTTTGTAGGAAATTTAAAATGTTATACCCAGAACAGTACAAGTACTTTACTAGTGAGGTTAAACTAAATGCAACAATGCAACAAACAGATCAAAAGCACACTAAGATTTCACTTGTGTCAGTTTTGAAAACCCTAGACCTCTTACAGCAACCAGAGAGTTGTTTCCTTTCATGCAGTTCCACTTAAAAAGCAATTTACAGTTGTTTTTTTTTTTCAATCCTCCATAGATTCTGCTAAATTCAGAAGAAATTGCATGCAATCCCCGGCTTTGTTCCAGAAGTTAATTTGTGAAATAATGAAAGCCATGATCTTTGTCTTGATGTAAGTTGAAAATAATCTTTTGTTTGTACGAATTTGTATGAATATTTCCCATAGGAACAATGATATGTAGGGGTGTTCAATCTTTTGGCTTCCCTGAGTCACATTGGAAGAATTGTCTTGGGCACAAATAACATATACTAACAATAGCTGATGAGCTTAAAAGAAGAAGAAAAAAAAGCAAAAACCTCATACTTTTTTTTTTTTGACATCTTGAGATGGAGTCTCAGGATCTAGCTCTGTCGCCCAGGCTAGAGTACAGTGGTGCCATCTTGGCTCACTACAGCCTCCACCTCCCAGGTTCAAGTGATCCTCCCACCTCAGCCTGTAGTTGGGATTACAGGCATATGCCACCATCTCCAGCTAATTATTATATTTTAGTAGAGACAGGGTTTTACCATGTTGGCCAGACTGGTCTAGAACTCCTGACCTCAGGTGATCCACCCATGTCGGCCTCTCAAAGTGCTGGATCACAGACATGAGCCACTGTGCCCGGCCTTCTGAACACAATTTTCAACCTCTCAGACATGTTAATGCCTCAGATGTTCACTTCCTTCCCTCTTAATTCCCTGCATTTGGGCCCAGATCTGGGCTCCTCAGTTTAGCAGTCTTGCTGCCTAGTTGGGGAAGGGTAGAGGTCGGGGGAGAGACTTTCTTGACTCAGTGCTGGCAGGAGCAAGGAGCCAAGCACATCAGAGCTCAAGGCCAAAGTACCAGTAACTGGTCTGGGACTAACTGTAGGATCCCTGGCCAAAGGCAGGGAAAAGGGGGCTTTCTCTTAAAATGGTAAGACTTGCATAAAAGATGCAAGGTTAATTAAGTCCAGCATTATCCTGTAAAGGCCTAGAGTTATGGAAAGTTTCCTGAAATTTGAACAACATAAGTTGAGAGGCAATCCTTTATCTGGATAAGGGGCATCAGGTTTCCAGTGACAAAACTGGTGCCCCTCATTTAGAAAAAGGATTTAGGTGCTACTTCAGGACGCATGAATCCATCTGAGACAAGCAGTTTGGAAGCTGAAATGGGAGCACTTACAGTGATTCACAGGGCTCTGGGACAGACTGTTGGTCAGACATTGGCCAGGGTTTGGGCTGTTTCCTGGAGTATATAGGTCTCATGGGTTTCCAGATGGGGCTGGGACCATTGCTCTTTATCACACCAGGATACCAGGTGAGGATTGCTCTCAGTGGCCTGTGGTCAGTCCCAGGTGGAAGTGGCTAGGGCCAGGGCTGACAGGATGTGGAGGAGATGCCCAGTTCATATGACGGGTGTGTATGTCTGCCTTAGGCTCCCAGTCTTAAAACTCTGCTCATCTCCACTCCCTCTTCTTCACTTGACTAAAAAAACCACCTCTGCACAACCTTGTGAATGTACTTAACTCATTGTATGCCTGAGAATGGTTAAAGTGCTACATTTTGTATTACGTATATTTTTCCATGATAAGCAGAAAAATTTTAGGGGACACGCTCTACACAAAACCAGTTCAGAGGCCCCATCATCTTCAAACTCTGGCATTTTGTACATATCTTTAAGAACTGCTCATAGCAGACATTGGAAATACTGGTTCCCATGGCAACGTGCCTTTTTGAGATCGTTTTTTGTTTTTTTTTTTGGAGACTGAGTCTTTGTCACCCCAGGCTGAAGTGCACTGGTCAATCTCAGCTGACTGCAGCCTCCACCTCAGGTTCAAATAATTCTCCTGCCTCAGCCTCCCGAGTAGCTGGGACCACAGGTATGTACCACCACACCCAGCTAATTTTTATATTTTTAGTAGAGACAGGGTTTCTCCATTTTGGCTGGCTGGTCTTGAACTCCTGACCACAAGTGATTCACCCACCTCAGCTTCTCAAAGTGCTATGATTGTAGTGGTTAGCCACCGTGCCTAACCCACCATGTATTTATTTTCTCTCGCTCTTTCAGGCACTCTCTGGCTCTGTCACCCAGGCTGGAGTACAGTGGCGTGATCTTGGCTCACTGCAACCTCCACCTCCTGAGTTCAAGCGATTCTCGTGCCTCAGCCTCCTGATTTGCTGAGATTATAGGCACATGTTACCATGTCTGGCTAGTTTTTTGTATTTTTAGTAGAGATAAGGTTTCACTTTCGTTAACAGTGAAGGTGGCTTCAACCTTCTGACCTCAGGCAATCTGCCACACCTTGGCCTCCCAAAGTGCTAGCATTACAGGCATGAGCCACCACGGGCCCAGCCCATATTTCTTTTTATTTGTTGAACACATACTACCTGGAAGACCCTGGCTCAGCACTAAGAATCCAACGATGGGTCAGATACAGTCTCTGCTAGAGAGACCAAAACATAGAGACAAAAACAGAGTGAACATTAAAAAATTAATTACAAATGGTGGTCAGGGTACAGGAGGAAACAAACCAAGGGCCAAGACAGAATACAACAGAGAAAGCCTATTTCATGGGGATAGGAGGAAGGCATTTTTGAAATGATAAAATGCAGAGAATGACTAGGAGCCTGCAAAGCAAGGTGGCTCGGGACAGGGCTCCAAAGGGCAGTGCCTTTCAGGATGAGAGTCGGGACAGGGAAAGACTGGCACAAGTGTTAAGTAATACATGAGCAATTTAATAGTGAAGGACAAGTGATTCACTTGACTATTAATCACCTGTGTTTGGCTCTGCTATGTTCTGGGGCAAACTAATGGATAATAGCCATGGAAACAACCTTGGCATGCAACTATAAACACTGTAAAGTAAGTAGAAAAGAATTGCTGTTTGCTTCCATTATTTACTATCACACACTTGTCCTTCCTAAAGAGGAGCCACTGCAGGCCCTGATGGCTAGCTTTTGCACTAAGCATAGTTTCCAACTCAGGAACGGCAGGGTCCCCAGGTGTGCAGTTACCATGGCAACAGGATATCCTGTTTTGGCTGATAGGCACTGGAGCCAGTCAGCCTGGGTCCAAATTCTGCCTCCTTCTTACTGGCTGGTAGTGGGACTTTAGACATCTCTTCATACCCTTCCCCACATGTGTAAGAGTGGAATGTTGTGAGGGTCAAATGAGGTAGTATACTTCAAACACTTAGAAGAATGCCTAGTCGGACACAGTGAATCACACCTGTAATCCCAGCACTTTGGGAGGCTGAGGTGGAAGGATCACCTGGGGTCATGAGTTCAAGACCAGCCTGGCCAACATGGCAAAACCCTGTCTCTACTAAAAATATAAAAATCAGCTGGGTATGGTGGTGGGCACCTGTAATCCCAGCTACTCGGGAGGCTGAGACAGGAGAATTGCTTGAACCTGGGAGGCGAAGTTTGCAGTGAGCCGAGATTGCACCAGTGCCCTCTAGCCTGGGCGACAAGAGTGAGACTGTCTCCAAAAACAAAAACAAAAACAAAAAAAAGGTACCAGATATCTGAGATGCACTTAATATATACCATTTAATTACTATGTAAAAAATGAACCATGAATCCCATCACTTCTCTACTGCTTTGTTAGGCTAAAGTAAATTGTTGTATACACTTTTAAAATATAAGTGGAATACTTGCAGATAATTCAATAGAACGCTCAGACCTTATGTCCAGATCGCTAGCATTAAATCCTAGCATACTGAGTAATGTTGGAGGAAGCCACCATGCAGGGAACCAAGTAGTCAGGATTACAGTATTTGCTGTTTCTAGGGGAAAGTCATTTGTGGCAGGGATGCTCGTTGGCAACCTAAAACCCATTCTCCCCAGCTTTTAAAATTAACATACTCTTGATTTTGTTTGGGGCAGTAACATGCCCACGTAACAGACTTCCCCATACTCCCTTGAACCAGTTTTGACCAGCTAAAAGCATGCAACAGTTACTGAGTGGAACCTCTTGGAAAACATTTCAAAAGAAGCACACTTGGATGGACTCTGCCTTTTGCTTTTTTTTTTTTGAGACAGGGTCTCTCACTCTGTTGTCCAGGCTGGAGTGCAGTGGCGCAATCTCAGCTCACTGCAGCCTCTGCCTCTGGAGTTCAAGCAATTCTCGAACCTTAGCCGCCCCAGTAGCCAGGACTATAGGTGTGCACCACCACGCCCAGCTAATTTTTTATATTTTCAGTACAGAAGGGGTTTCACCATGTTGGCCAGGCTGGTCTCAAACACCTGATGTCAGGTGATCCTCCTGCCTCAGCCTCCCAAAGTGCTGGGATTACAGGTGTGAGCCAACACACTTGGCCTTTGCTCTTCCCTTTTTATCTTAATAGAATGGGTATGTGGTGCCTGGATGGGCAACAGCCATCCTGGGAACATGCAGATGAAAACTGTATGCAAAGGAAGGCAGAGCAGGAAAGCTGAAGGAGCAGCAGGGCTTGGCATATTACCTCTGGACTTAAATGAGAAAAGATAAATTGCTATTTGATTGAACTTCCATAGCTGGCGTTCAGTTACTTGCAGTCTAACTCATTTCTAACAAAAAGGGCCAAAGTGGCCTTCACTGTTGACCAAGGCAACTGTTTCTTCAGCCAGACAAAGGCAAAACTGATGATGTAACAATGGTTGTTAGGTTGGGTGTTCTCATTGCCCTTCAGCTCCCTCTAAAACTATAAAGTAAACCAAAGAAAGGCACTCTTCCAATCGAAATACTTTTATTAGAATACTAATAAGCAGATAAAAAAAACCCCACACAGAAAAAGAAGAAAACACTCAGAAATGTGATTACAGGTTAGGCATATTAGAGGAAAAAGAGTTGTTCAGGGTATATAAAATGTAAACATTTTCCCTGGGATTTCCCACAGATGGCACAGTCCACACGGACTTTTTTGGAACAAATACAAGTCTGTTTAGTCTCCAGGATAGCCTCTATGTCTGCAAACTTGCCAAATTGAAAGTTTAAGTTCCTAAAAATTTCTATGCAAAAAACCAAAAGGCTCCCAATCCAAGCAACTGGCACATGTGGAAGCAAAATACCAAAGCAAATCCATCTTCTAACAGTCAGCTTCAGCTCCCTCCAGCTACTGTATTTACATTTACCTTGACAGAGATTACAAAGATATACATAGTATATAAGACCCCTACTTGAGGCGGGGGTGTGAGATGAAATCTTTCTTGCTTATGAAATGCTCTGGGGAGAGGCATCAGATCAGTCCTTTGAACTTAGTGAGAGAGGACTAAGAAGAGGCCCTCTTCTGTTCAGAAAATGGAGACTCATAAACTTCCATGGGTGGGCAGGTACAAACCAGGTTCTGATCTCCATATATGTCGTCAATCCGGGCAATGGTTGGCCAGAATTTGTTCTCTGGTTTCACGAAGGGCTGCAAAGGACAAAAGATGGAAATGCTGTGAGATGTTCTGAGAGGTTTATCTTAGGGAAAAGGAGGTGGCAATGCTATTCCCACAGCCTAAGACACCATCAGGCCAAGAAATATTCTGAGAACCTAAAAGCTAACCTTACATTACTTAGTTTGGATATTTAGCTGACCTTCTCTTTTAACATAGTTCTAATTTATTTGCCATGTCATTTTCCATACAATTCAGTTGATTTAAAAATTAATTTCTCATACTGTGCATTAAAATAAAAATTTGAACAGTTGTTTCAAAAGCATCATTTTGTTTGCCCTCCTCTCCAGTGACAACCATTATCCTGAATATAGGATTTACTATTCTCATTGTGTTTTTATACTATTACTGCACAGATCCATAAATAGCACATAGCGTAATTTGGCACATTTTGAGCCTTCTCCCTATCTCACTCAGACACAGAACCTTCTCCTCCATATAAGAATCAGGACAGGAAGTTTGCATTGGGCACCATCTCTCTGTCCCACGGTGGAGGAAGATGCATTGGTCCACTTGGCAGGACTCCTATTCAGTTTTCTCCCACTGTGTCCCCTCTGGCTTCCCAGACCTGTGGTTGATACTCTGTGACCTCGCCTCTGAAAGCCAATTTCTTTGCTCCTTGGTTCTCATCAAGACCCACATTTCACAAGGTGCCCCACATATGGTTTCTATAATGAGGAGGCTAAGAGTGTACACCCCTCAGGATATGAGCTGGCCCGTGCCTGCCCAGCTGGCACATTCAGATTCAGAGAACTTACAAGTGGGAATGCTGCCACCTCTCTGGAATAAGGCCGGTCCCAGTGGGAGGATGTAACGCAGGTCAGGGAGTGTGGAGACATCTGAGACAGAAACACAGACAGAGGAGGGGTCAGAGCAATACACTCTTCTACCACCCTGCACCTCAGCCGTCAAGCTTCTGATAGGAGACCAGGCAGAGAAAGGTGTTGTTTGCTTTCAATTTAGGGGGTGCAATGTAATTTGTAATAGTGTAATATTTTAAATACCAGAAAATGGTAATAATAATCACAGCTACCACCCAGCAAAGTCTAATGAACATTCTGTCCTATTTGCTTCACCTTCTAGAAAAAATTACCTACACACTTGGAGCTGCCTGTGTATCCCCTTCCCAGAGCTAACCACGCTTCTGGATTTGGTGTTTACCATTCTCATCATGCTATTATACTACTACTGCGTATGTTAATTAACAGCATATAGCATAATTTGGCTTATTTTAAAATCTGGTATCATCCTATGAATAGTATTACCCACTTGTATTATATCTCACTGTTATGCTCTTTAAAATGTTTCCTGTCATTTTTTTAAAAAATAACCTAAATCCTAAAAGAAGCAGGAGTCTCCAGAGAGAAAAGAGAAGTAAATGATAGTAAACATAATCATCTTGTATGCCTCCATTACTCTGTGAAACTCAAACCTAGCAAGGTCCCTGCCTTCTGCAAGCTGCTGGCCCCTGCCATCTCCTGCAGGTAGGCAGTTTGGAAGCCTGCCCCAGCTGCTGCAGGCATCTCAGACTTGTTCTATGGTTTATACCCATGAAGACACAACCATAGCCTTCATGATATTCTCCACTCTTGATCTTCCAGCTTAATATCTGGACTAACAAGACACTTAGGACTCTGACCACATATACAATTAACATGTTTTGGAAGAGGCAGAGTAATGCCCAACCAACTTTTCCCCAACGTGGGGCATAAACATTGTAACATTCAGTCCAAATGCCAATCCAGTTTTTTTTCTTCCTTTTTTTGAGATGAAGTCTCGCTCTGTCACCCAGGCTGGAGTGCAGTCGCACGATCTTGGCGCACTGCAACCTCCGCCTCCCAGGTTCAAATGATTCTCCTGCTTCAGCCTCCCGAGTAGCTGAGACTATAGGCATGCGCCACCACGACCAACTGATTTTTTCTATTTTTAGTAGAGACAGGGTTTCACCTTGTTAGCCAGAATGGTCTTGATCTCCTGTCCTCGTGATCTATCCACCTTTGCCTCCCAAAGTGCTGGGATTATAGGCGTGAGCCACCGCACCTGGCACCAATCTAGTTTTCGCAGAGATAGCTGCTCTAACATAAGAATGTGTGCTTGTACAGAGTTTGTAATATGAATATGTAAATTTCATTTATGCCATAATCTCACTACATCAGACAGTCACAGAATGTTACAAATTCTCCAACTACACAGTTGTGGACAGGTTCTACAACCACATCATCCTTGAGTAACTGTTGTTGAAGATGATGCAAACTTCAAAGTAGTAACTGTATCTTCTGAGAACTACCTTATTCTAGGGAAGAACATCTTCAGATGAGAGTTCAGGAGTTGCTTGTACACTGTCCAGTCACCATTTTCTACTTTAAGGAACATTTCAAGCAAAGTTCCAGGGCCTACGCACCTTCAGTGGATTGACCCTGGGGTCAATGCGGCCCTCCTCAATGTCAGCAATTTCCTGCCGAATACTGATCATGGCATCACAGAATCTGTCCAGCTCTGCCTTGTCCTCCGACTCAGTGGGCTCAACCATGAGGGTCCCTGCCACAGGCCAGGACATGGTAGGGGCATGAAATCCTGCAAAGGGAGACAGGAGAACTTGCCTCACTGAAAGTCAGTAGCCTACCCAGTTTGGAATTAAAGTTCGGAACCATCCCCTCTTACAGTTTATCCTAAGAAAATAATCAGATACCTTTGCAATTGTATGTGTTTGGGGATTCAACTCAATGCTGTTTATAGAAGAAAAGCTCAGGAAACAACCTCATATCCAACAGTGAGGGATCAGATAAGCAAATTTTACAGAGAACCCATACAGTAGGTAGACAACCATTCAAAAGTATGTAAATTTGTTAAATTGATTAAACATTCAAAAATATTAAATGAAAAAAGCCACAAAATGATATCCCATTTCTAGATATAAATAAAAGGAGAGAGAGAGAGAGAGAGAGAAGAAAATATAAAATGTTAACTGTAAATATGGCCAGAAAATGAGACTGGGATTTTTATTTCACTTTGATTATATTTTAGAATCTTTCACTAGTTATCATGTATTACTTGCAATTAAGAGAAATACAAATATTATAACCTATCAAAAGTTAAACAGTGAGATAACAAGTATTAAGGACCCTGGAGCAAATCTTATTGTCCCCATTTTATAAGATAAGAAAACTGAAGTTTGACCAGTATGTGAAAAGCCTTTGCCTTTACACTGAACATGGGCTCAGTGTGTTTCTATGTTTCCAAAGGTTTTCACATGTAAGGTGATGCAACAAGACACGTAGTCAAGATAGACTTCCAGGACAAAGGTCAAAAACGTTTTCCATTTGCTGTATCTTTTCTTTTTTTTTTAGAATAAAAAGAATAAAAGAGAGAAAGAAAGAGGAAGAGATTTTAGAAAAAGAGAGAAAAGGAGAAAGAAAGAAACAGCAAAAGGAAGAAAAAAAAGAATGAAAGAGAGAAAGAGAGAGAGAGAACGGGATTCTTGTTTTATTGCCCAGGCTAGAATACAGTCTAAAAATGGGTATTAAAAAACCTCTTTTATGCCAATAATTGTGCTTAACAATGGAGACAGGAAGGAATAGGGGATAAAAATAACAAATAAGCAGACAACCAATATTTTATTTAAACCTGTGAAATGCTATGCAATTGCTGGGGAGTGATGTACTTCCAGTTATGTGGTCACTTTTAAAATAGGTATAATGTGATGCTGAGAAAAATGTATGTTTTGTGGATTTGTGGGAGGAGAGTTCTGTAAATATTTGTTAAGTCTAGTTGTTCCAGGTCTGAGTTCAAGTCCTGGATATCCTTGTTGATTTTCTATCTCGTTGATCTGTGTAATATTGACAGTGTAGTGTTAAAGT